>CAJPVJ010000242.1:0-18696 GCA_905397405.1 Oppiella nova
TTGGAGGTCTGGATGTTTTTGACAGATTGAGAGGGGATTAGAAATAAATAAATAGATGAGAGAGACATAAGAGATGGCTATTTCTATCATATTTGATGGCTTTAAAGTATACGAAAAATAAAATCATGAGATATAACTGTATACTTGTATTGAGAGCTCAGTGTCATATAACCAGAGCTTATGAAATAGCCTTTCCATTACATACCAGTGCCAAGAGGAGACACTCACCAGAATATTCTGGCAAAGAATATCTCTCTCGCATGAAAATAATGTACACTTTTTAATGTTTTTTTTCTTTTGTGACTTCAGTCACAGTCCATCAAACATAAGACTCATTCAATTCCATACTTTCTTTATATTATATCTATTTTCTTTCGCTCTCCCTTTCCTCCCATTCCTCCCATTCCCTCCCAATGCCTGCCATCCATATAAACACTGTATATGTCTTATAGTTATTCTTCTGGCGTTTCTATGTCTGCCTTAAATCACTTGTTGTCCTCTCTATTAGTCTCCTTATATTTGGAGAGATTTTAAAATAAATTTTTTATTTTTCTTTCGCAAATAATACTTATATTTCAAATAAATTACTTGATATACAGTATAAAAATATACTGTAGATAATAATATTATTAATAACAAAGCCTACTATTTTTTGAATAGATTAACATTTGAGCAATTATGTGTTGCTTAAATGTGTTTACTACAAACAATTTTTATAATCACATGTTTATATATATTTAAATAAAAACAAATATACAGCGAAATAAACATTTGAATGGATTAGTGGCTGTGAAATGTAGTGCAAGTAATGTATTAGTGAGCCCAAAAACAACTTTTAATACATGTTTTAAATAAATAATTTGCACCAAAACTATAATATAAAGAATTTGCTGTAAATTACAGTTAGAGTTAAATGAAATGACGGCTTCAGATGGACGGACAGGACTGGTATCATAAGGGCTGCAGAGATAGTGTAGAGAAAGAGTTTGTGAGGAATTGGAGTCAAACAGAATTATAGCCCCGGAATGGGTCTTATAAAGTGAAATCGTAATGCCTTTTGGGCGCAGAAACTAATGGTGCGATCGTTTGGATATAAGGCATGTGTAGGGCCTAAGAGAATGAGTATATTATAGTAAATGTGTTTTCACTTTAATGTTCACTATAGCTCTCTCTCTCTCTCTCTCTCCAAATATAAGGAGTCTAATAGAGAGGACAACAAGTGATTTAAGGCAGACATAGAAACGCCAGAAGAATAACTATAAGACATATACAGTGTTTATAAAGCTCTCAATACAAGTATACAGTTATATCTCATATGATTTTATTTTTCGTATACTTTAAAGCCATCAAATATGATAGAAATAGCCATCTCTTATGTCTCTCTCTCTCTCTCTCTCTCTCTCTCTCAAACTTTCTAATTCACTCCTTTATAGCAATAAAAATGTTTATTTATTTAGATTTTTCTACACTCTATTAAACATCCCTTTCTCTACTCGACATCTATTATACATGTAAAAGTTTACATGAATTTTCGCACACAAACTGAGCATTAGTTTCATGAAATTCAAACTGAAAAACAAAATATACTTTTATTATTCATTGTCAATAGGCTTTAAGTGAGAGTTTCATCATTAATAGTGTCATTAATTTTCAATGATTTATGGTTTCAATTAAGTTTTCAAATTATACGTAACGCTCAAGTGTTTGCAAACTAATCGACTAATTAGTAAATTTTCTAATTATAACCAAAAACTATCACTTTTATATATATTAACAATTTTTATAAATTTTGTGCTTGTATATAAAAATACTGTATAATGTATGCGTTTAACTAAAACTCATGACAACTCATACGGACATCCATTTCCTCCACAGGACTGACATATCGTTTGCAACAGAATATTCCTGTTGTCATATAAATACCCAGAATCTGCAGAATTTTATATAAGTGTATATATATTTGTAATACACTCGGGATTCGCACAAATCGTCAATATTTTATATAAAGTATATATAAATTTTGATATTCAGTTAGACATCTATATAATGTCTGTTCAGTGTATATAATGTCACGTAAAGTATCAGTGAATCCGAGAGAGAGAGAGAGAGAGAGCTATTGATAGAATAGAAAAATAATAACTTAATTAACAAGAGAGATAGAGAGAGAGAGAGAGAGAGAGAGAGTGAGAGTGAGTGAGAGAGAGAGAGAGAGATCTGGTCTCCACTACAATACAGTATATATATCCAGAGATATACCTAAATATCTATAAACCTGACATCGATTTGTCAATAAATGGCACGTAAGTTATCTATTGCTGGCATCAAATTACTAGTATATCGTAGGGAATGGCTTTCCCTTATTCACTGACAGGCCATACAAAATGCCATATAAATATATTAAGTGTAGACTCGCAAATATAACCTAATATTTCAATTTTGAACATCAAATACACCAAAATAATTGCCAAAAAACATATGCAAACTTAAATTTTTGTAATATATTAAATGAGAAAATGTTCACATATTTTATTTTGTTGTGAAGTGGTATCTCATGTGAAAAATGAAATTAATTATTTAAAAGTGTGCAGCACTTGTTTTGAGCGCAATTTTATTTATTAATACAAATTCTGGAAATTTATGTAATGTTTTAATACCATCTCAAGGATTAGCAAAAGATTAACATAAAATAATATTTTTGAATTTTATATAAAATGTTTTATTTTAAAATTCTATATTTAGGATTTATTTCTAGTTTTAACTTCAAATAATAACTTTGTTAAGCATTCAACATTAAATAATAGTACTGTATTAAATTTATGTTTATTATTCACATTTTCATCTGAATTTTTATATGCATTTTATACTTAATTATTTAAATTAAAAAAATAATTTTATAACATAAATACATATTATAGTTACGGTTATACTTATTAAATATTCTGCAATATATAAAAATAATAAATCAAATGCTTTTAAAATAATATGAATGAATTATATACTGTATATGGTTTATAGCAAAATGTTTAAACAATATAACATTGAATTGAATTTATATAAAATTATTTCATTTCACAATAATAGTTATAATTACTATAATAACAAATATTAACATTGCTTTTATTTTTTATTAACAAATCCTTTTAATAGTATAAATACAACATTAAATCAAATGATTATTTGCCGATAATATCGCACAATATTTCTATTGCTGTATAAAAACATAATTATTATATAAACGCAAATATAATTAGCATTGAATTAACAGTAATAATGAGCGAAAAATATGATTATAATTATATATAAATTTAATAATAATGAGTGAATGACTACAACCTCTGTCTCTATACTCAATACTATTGTACAGAAAAGATATTATTATAATTTATAGCAAAAATAAATTTCCACTAAAACTCGCATCACTTTTCTGTTGAAAACTTTTCGGTGAAGTAATTAAAAATAATTACACTTTTCAAGTGGCACTCAACTGGTAAATAGATAACAATTCAGCACTGGTATTATACATGTATATACCCATGGAGTTTGCATTAGCATAGGAATCTACATAGGATTCATGTTACATTTTGTGTGTACAATTTACTGTACTGTATACCTACCAGTGCTCCCTCGTATAGTTTAGTATTGGTTTACATACACATACTGTACTGTATGTGCAAAACATAGGAATTCCTGAAAATTATTGATAAAAGTGTTGTGAAAAATAATATTCTGTGAGAAAATGAATGCATTAAATATTTGTCAACTATTTTTCCATATATTGTTAAACTAGTACTTTATTTTAGCTCAAATTCATATAATATAATGTTCAATAAAATAGACTAGCATAATTTGATCTGACTATATAATTATCCACAAAATAACACTTAATTCCCTTAAAAAAAATATTGTAAATAATTACTGACTAATCAAACATAATTTGTTTATAAAGTAGTAAATTTCCATCAAATGCTCACCAATTGAAACATAATCCACGCAAAAAGCAAAAACAATTTTGTCATTTTCTGTAAACTCATAATTAAATTTAGTTATCATTGCATTACTAAAACCATACACTAAACTGGCATTTCTTATACATCATTATTAGATAACTCTTTCGATATATACATTACTGTGTCATTAGATTGACATTAATTGCTGTAATATAGCCTCAAACGAGTGCATGATTTTGTCATTTCGTATCTCATATATAATATACAGTATAATACACACCAAACCCTCCTTATAATACAATTGCTGTGTTTGTCAAATAGATATTGTAATTCAATTGGACACTAATTTGTAGCGGAAAAAAGCAAAATATATTTTTCATTTAAATAAAATTACATTTAATACAATCAAACAAATGTTTTAAGACATTGCTGTTTCATTATGTGTAACACTAATAGACATTTAAGACTCGCAGATATAGTCATTATTCATAATTAGATGCAATGTTTGTGTGTATTAATAATATTAAGAAAATGTGAGTTAAGAGTACATTAAATATGAAAATTTAATATAATTTTCACAAATGGGAAGCAAATGTAATTCATTAAATAGTTTTGATAATTAGTTTTTTTATTCACATATAATATGCTGTGATATATGGCTATTGCAGTGAAGAGACATTTGAGGCGAGTTTTTATGTATTCATAAAAAATTGTTTTTATTTTTTAAAAGTTAATAAATATTATGTTAACCCTAATTGACAAATTTACAACGAATGCACTAGTTTTAATTTAATAAATAAATAGTTTTATATAATAGAGAAATAACAAATCGACAACGATTATACAATTCTCATGAGAGTTATTGATGTATTTTAGTAAATTCACAAAAAATATTTCTAATACTTTCTAAATAATAATTATCACAATTACGTGAATAACATTTAAGCTGAAAAGTATTGCATTGAATGTATAATACAAAACACAAAAATGTTAAATTTTATATCCAAAAAATTGTTTATTAAGTACAGTACAGTATAATTAATTAAAATATATAATAATTTACTATTCAGTCACTAATGAAAACAATAGTGAGAGGCGAGAGAAAGAGAGAGAGAGAGAGAGAGAGAGAGAGAGAGAGAGCTATTGATAGAATAGAAAAATAATAACTTAATTAACAAAAAATAATATATTGTTATAGAGTTATACAAAATAAGATAAAAAACAGTGAAAGTGATGAACAAAAAATAATTAGAAAAATATTATTTTAACACATAATTGAATTTTTATTTTTACCATATTCATTACTACACATAATATTATGATTAAAGCCAAACAGTTGTCACAATAGTATCATATATTTTCATATATAAAAGTGATGCCATTAAAAACAGGAATGCAATGCAATTAATCCAATGCCTCCTCATATGTGATAAAATTATTACTTTTTGTATAAATTTGATATTTATCTCAAAAGTAATGCATTAAAACTTTTTTCGGGGAGAAATATTTCAACCGATAATAAAATCTAAATCTAAAAAATATGTGTTCACTATATGTATGTATGAATGTAAGAGTGGAAATGGATTTTTGTGTTATAATCATAACTAATATTTTATCAGTTAATCAAACAATAAGAATAATTGCATTTTTACGCTACATATGAATTCCGTACCGTAAGTATACCTACTAATAATCAATGACTACAACCACACCCAATAAAATACATACTACTGCCTAAAAGCATATAAGTTAGTAGCAGTTAGTAGTGGAGGACTGGGAGGTTTGGTAGGCACTGGTGGCTGGAATAAAAGATAGATAGTTAGCGGTGGGAGAATAGGGGCTGTAATAAGAGAGAGAGAGAGAGAGAGAGAGTCCAACGAATGAAATAAAAGCGAAAACAAATAAAAAGGGAATGAAATGAGAAGTACTCTAAGAAAATAAAATAAATGAAACTCTTATAGTATAACAAGAAAATGAGAGAAAGTGGCTTACAATTGGTATGTGTGTGTGATGATGTATACCCTGACTGTCCTCTTATCCGACAATTTAATGTCTCTTATATTTAAACAATAAATCATTGGTTTGTTCGCAACGATAGTCAGAGAGAGAGAGAGAGAGAGAGAGAGAGAGACCACTACTAAAAAAGTTAGGCTTTTTGATTGTGTCGTACGGATAGGAAATGAGGACAAATGGTCATCAATTTTAATACTACACACGATAATCAATGTCAATGTCTGGCCCTGACATTACTTGGCTATAGTGGAGGGCACTGGTACTCAATTTTTGTCTCTCTCTTTCTCACACGACTACTGTCCCCCTACTTCTTAATAGTGTATGAAATGGTTGTGTTTTATATTATAAGTTGTATTGTATTTGGTTTCTCTCTCTCTCTCTCTCTCTCTCTCTCTCTCTCTCTCTTGACTATCGTTGCGAACAAACCAATGATTTATTGTTTAAATATAAGAGACATTAAATTGTCGGATAAGAGGACAGTCAGGGTATACATCATATTAAAGGCTCGGATTATATAACACCAGAGATATTCATAAAATTCAATGTAGCACTGGTAGACAATCTGATGTCATATTAAAGATTATTATGATACTTTACAACAGATTTCCTGGATAATTTATTCTAAAACACATATTCCCTTTGCACATACCGGTGCCATACCGGGTGACAGTAATAGAAATAGAAAATTCATAACAAATACAGCAATCGATTACTACATTAAGTATAAAAAATGATAAATTAAGTGTAATATAAAAAAAACCTGAATGAATGTATAAAACATAAAACTCCTTATATGAACAAAAATCATTCATTAATTCACTGAATATTTTCATAACAAAAATATATGTCAACTAAATTGTGACTAATTTTCTACTTTGCATTTCTTTCGCCATTCATTAGTATAGATAAGATCTACCGTTCCCTACATACATGTACTCTCATAGCAACTATACTTTCCGTCAATACATACCCCGCTATTAATGATCAGTAAATATGATTAAGTAATAGTTACTATAAAATTACAACACAATTAAAATGCAATAAAAAACGCAATCATTGCACCGAAAAACGCGATGCATTTCATTATAATATTGCGTGAAATTTAAAACTCATATAAAATATAAACTCAAAAAATAAGGAAAATTTGTTTTGCATTTAGAAAAGAGATTTAAATTTTAGATAAAAAACGTTTCTTTTCGATGAAAATATACGACAAAATCGTGTTTTCATATGACATCTGGATGTGTGAGTGTTGTATAAGTTTTATATATAATTTATATACAGTATATACGTGTTATACAAATATATAAACCATTTATTTATAACCAATTGAATAGTTTGAGGGGAAATACACATCCATAATATGACAGGACCTCCAAAAAGTGTTACACATATATACATATATACTTATATATACTTATATACATGACTTTCGGGGGTCATGTCATGCCATTTGTTGTCTCCATATATTAATATTCATATATTCAAGTGGTTTGACTGCGCGTATGATATATATTCCGGTGCCATTGGACAGGGATCCAACGTATATTAATGCATACATACTATGGTTAGAGCACCGGGAAGTAAAAGTGATGGAGAGAAACACTTGTCTAATAAAAATAGCATTAATCAATTGTTTATACAAAATGAATATAATGTGAACACATTTGTTGTGAACACTACCAAAAATATATCACATTTTGTGTGTCAAACAAATTCTCTCAATACAAACCCACCCCTCAAGTCCCAAATGGTTTGGATAGCACCGGCAGTTTTCGGGGAGACTACCGTACGATTTAAACAAATAGAGTATTGTTTTGTAACTATTTTTACACACAAAACTTTATTTTTACTGTAAATTGTCTTTAATTATGTATAGATTTTTAGTGTATTATATAAATGTTATGAAAAATAGTTTGAATTTTCTTTTGTGTATTTGAAATAAAACGTCAAAACTTTCTCTCAAATGAGAAAAAGACTTTTCATTTGGCGTTAAAATAAATATTTGAAAACTCATTAATCATTAATGAAGTGAGTGTTCAAAGACAAGAGAGAGAGAGAGAGAGAGAGAGAGAGAGAGAGAGAGGAGAGAGAAAATTCATTTAAAAATTTTTACTTAATTTACTCCTTTCTAAGTGTAGCCAAAAATTTGCATAAATTTTCATATAATTTATAGACTTTTTTCACACATCGCTGTCACTACTGTTTGACTTAATTATCGATTTTTTGAATAAAAATTTTTTGATATCAATTATGCGTTGAGAGAAAGTATATTAAAAGCATAAAACTTTTTTGTTGCAACTTATAATTAATAGCCGTATAGCACAGGGATGGAAAGACTATCGCAGGCATAGGGAAGTAAAGTGTAAAAATAGTTTTCTTAACACATATGCCATCGTATGTGTAATTGTTTTGCGAAATTTTGCGCCTAAAATGAGTGCATAGATTGAAAACAATGCGAAAACATACACAAGAATTTCCATTAAAACCTAATATATCACAGAATTTGTGCGCGAAATGCCTGTGAAATAGCATTTTCCGTAGCGTTTAACACATCGACAGAATATTCTGTATATTTTGTTGTGTTTTTCTGGTGGCAAACAATTTTGCGGACAAACTATTTGGTGATACACTGGGAGAGCCATCACGACACCGGGAGTTAATGTCTTAACAGTATTTTCTATTATGCTGTATATTCTGTGTCTAAAAATATATAACAATTTCCGACTAAATTAGATCGTCTTATAGTGTGTGTGCCATACAAATAGTGGGAAATACCTACGCGAGAGCACAGGGATGGGGACTGGGAGAGTGATATTGGGAAAGCCACCAAAAGCACTAATCTATTGATAAGTCTTTATATAACACATACACCGAAAAAATCTCAATCCGTGACTCATGTCTGGAATCACTTTACATCCAATCTCTCTCACAGCCAAACTCCCTGTCCTCCCACTCCCGCACTCACACACACACCAAAGTAAGACCACCACTGTATCTTGGGCTTAAGCTACCAGTGCTTGTGTGTATGCATTACTACCCAACACTCGCCCTTAACAAGAGAAATACTGGCCCTAAACCTAACACTCGGTTTGCGTGTATTGAGAGACTCACTAATCTATCTTTAAATGTATTATTCGTGTTGCGATTCCCGGGGTTTTTGTGTCTTGTGTTTGCCATTGTATTCACCTCTCATTATAAGGCATTAATTAAATTGATACCAAAACATATATACACACAATACTAGCAATTATATGTGTATGATATAATAATCGCTATAACACTCCCATAGTTTGTGTGTTTGGTATTTGTGTGATTGATATTCAATCAGAATATTTGTGTTTATTTGCATTGCATTGGAATTTCGGATTATATCCACTCGTAATGCAATGTTTTATTATTTTTATTGTGTTTGTAACTAATGTATTATTTCATTATACCTTCAAACAGTGGTCAAATACAGAATTAACTAAATTTAAATAGAAAAATATTTATGTCATTTATTTTTTAGGAAATAATATAACTATTTGTATGAGAATAAATATTTTATAACAAAAAATAATTAGACTTGTATTTTATGGAAAGACAATAATCAATAAAAATCGACATAAAAATCAAACTTATATTATGTGTTGGCTTAATAACAATAATTACAGCAACAAAAAAGTAACTTTTGTTAACAATAATACAATACCAGTGCTATAAATGCATAAATAAATGTCATATAATCCATCATAACTTATGACAACATGTATAGAGAGTGCGAGAAATATAAATTTGTTTTCAAATTCTGTTTCCAACTATTCTTATGCCTAGAATTCACACATAATTTTCATATTTAACAACAAAACAATTATTTATTCTTTCATATTATTACCAAAACAGGTACTACTGTATGGCATATACTGATACATAAATGGCAAATATATTTTAGTATAATTACGAAATATATTTTATATGATATTCAGTATCATTTCATGTCAGGAAATTCCAGTCTGTGTTTAGCATGCGATCGCCATAGACTGATAGCCGGGACAAACAATTTTCGATACATAAATGCCATAAATATATATATAAATTGTATGAAAATTTTAGACTAAAAATATACTATAAATTAGTCATATATTTATCACTCAATCTCTACTACTGTTCAGTCACGCCATGAATAATAAACTAAATGTATACGCCATGAATACCGGTGCTCTCTCTTCTCTCTCTCTCTCTCTCTCTCTCTCTCTCTCGAAATAATCTCTTTTTCCATACAATTCTGTTATCAATTAATTTTTTTGCCCAAAAATAAAGTAATCACTATTATATTTCAATTATATTGAATGCATTTCCATGTTTTTTGAGAAACCTCAATGTATTTAATAGTATTTTATATCCCGATCCCATTCATTGCCAACCGCTCGACCACTAATGGCTTTGATGGCAAAATCGTTGATACAATGGCTGCGATAGTCATTGAAAGGGACTGAGAGACACCTGTCCTACAAATCAGTTATAATAGACTTCAAATCAGTTAATTATACCCGCAATACAATCATAAAATATATTTAAATCTAATTAAATCTATCATAGACTGTAAAATGATTTATGAAATATCGTTACCTATTCTTATTATATTTTATTAGTATTATAATTTATTTTTATATAATTTAATAAAAAATATCTATCCACAATTATACAATAATTTATTTAAACTAAATTAAATAATAACCAAGTTAAAAAAAATATTTTACAGAATTTTTGGTATTCCAAACTATAATTTATTTAAGCAATATAACTATAAACTAAAATCTAATATAAAAGTTTACAGTTTAATATATAAAGTAATATTTTTAGTTTTGTGGTGAATTAGAAAAATTTTCTAATTTAGACTACATTTTGAGATTAAAAGTTATTGTCCGCAAAAATGCTTTCGTAGTTTAATTTATTATAATTTCACTTTTTGTTTTCGTTTTTAGACTTAAAATTTATGTTTTAATAATAATAATTGCTATGAATATGACGATTAGATATAAATCCGGGTGCTCTATGGCACTGGTATGGCAGCGATAATCGCATGGTTATAATGGCTGTGTAGATATGATATGGAAAATGCTTTTTATTTATACTTTGGACTAAATATTCTTGATATTTATTATACAATATTAAACATTAAACAAAAAAGTTTTGCTATTATTATAAGTCATTTACACTCTAAAAACAAACATTCATTCATTGAGATCCCAAACCTTTCATATCAAATACATTAGCATTGCTATAAATACCGGTAATAAATGTGCAGATTTTTATTGCTCTTTAATAGTCATTATTTGTATTGTTATTATTGTTAAATACATTCGTAATAATAGTATAAATATCAATGATAATAATAATGGCAAATAAATTATTATTTTCTAATGATAGCCATATTTTAGCCTAATTATTAAGTAGTGTATAAAGTAAATTATATAATTAATTGTATTCAAATTATATGAAATATTATAAACGCAACATATATAACATTAAATAACATTGTATATTGAATTAGATAACAGTGCAAAATATCTAGACACCAAAATTGGTTATAATATTTTTAATATTAGAAATATATGGGTATTGTATGGGAATTGCACCGACATCTGAGACAAAAAGCAATCAACATTCAGTGAATGGCATTCAATATAATGACACAAAACAACAACAATAAGAACATTACAATCACTCGAAGGATATATTCAACCAAAACTGGAGTTTTTTTTGTAGCGTTTGGACAGTTATATTAGTCGTTATAGAAACCTCAATATCATGTGAAGTAAGTATCCATCCCATGGATAGTCATAAATAAATATATGTATCACTTTAGAGCTCTCTCTCTCTCTCTCTCTCTCTCTCTCTCTCTCTCAGTTATGATTATTATTTTTCAGGCATTTGTTTGTACTGGCATTACATTATTATCTATTTGTGTGTCTCTATCATCGGTTATACACATAATAATAGTTTACTTAAAGGGCTGAAACTCTGAAACTGTATTTCAGTGACGAGAGAGAGAGAGAGAGAGAGAGAGAGAGAGAGAGAGACTCAAGAAAAATATAAAGTTATAACAAAATATATAAATTTGTCCATTTATATCGAGACGCTATTATATTTTGAATTGCTTTCAATTTTTCAATATTTGTTATACAGTGCCATCAAAATACAAATTGTTTTCCAAGCAAACGTTAAAAGTTTTATTTGAAACAAATGCAATTTAAAATATTTTCAAAAACAACTAAATATATTACTTACTCTTATATTTTAACATAGTATACTTGTTATAATTGTTTTGTGATTTGTATCTAGGTATTGCTTATTTTTTGCGATTCTTTAGTAATTATGAATAAAATTTAATTTTTTCTTACCTTTAGTTTAGTTGTAAATAAATCTTGTTTTTTAGTTTTTAACTGTAATTATCGACAAAATTCCCGAGAGATCTATGAATAAAAAAATACAAAAATATTTAACGATTTTGTTATTTATATTGAAAATTATAAAACTTTGTTTTACTCGAAAAAATCATTGGATCTCTAATTAATAATAATGTAGTTTTATATCAAATGAAAAATTAGAGTTGATTTCAGATATAATTAGAAAATGCTAAATGAATGTACGGCTCATTAAGTCCTTTACACTTTTAAGTAGTTTTTTGTAGCAAAAAATCTAATTAATAAACTATTTTTGAATTTAATTTATATTCACTAATGATGGCTAAAAAAGTGTTAGTGCCTAATAGGAGTTTCACGTTTTCAAACATAAAATAACACATTTGCCTAAAAATAATTAAATTAATAATTATTTTTTGAATTTTTATAAGAAAATACAAATTATGAATAAAAACAATATTTAGTACTTTTTAAAATTCCCTTAAAATATAGTTAATGATATTCATATTTATAGTAAATGATTTAGTCGTTGATTGCATATATGAATAAAAACTAACATAACACATTTATTAAATTACAAATATTTTATAACAAATAAAAATTGTGGACAAGATTTTGATTTAATTTTCTCTCTCTCTCTCTCTCTCTCTCTCTCTCTCTCTCTCAACATATAATTAGAAATATTTTGCTCAATATATCGACAATATGTATAAGGATTTTAATTATAGGTTAGATTCTGACATTAAGTAAGAAAACAAAAACAATAACTAAAATAATAAATATTTTTTCGATTAACCAAAAGGCAGAGTAGAAAATGAGTAGAAAAACAAAATACGAAAAGACATACAAATAAAAAGCAAATACTAATTAGTAATTAACTCTATTATATCATACATTATATGATATTATAGCATATAGTATATTGCTGTATATGTTATGCAATGTATATAATGTTTACGGAAATTTGTGGTTCAAAATCGTTTCAACAATATTTTATGACAGGACAGGTGTGTGCGTCTAACTAGTGAGTAAGTGAATGGATAGCACCAGTATGTTGGGTCCTACTAGACACTTATTTATATATATAAGAAGCGCTAGCATGTATATAAATCTCTATATTAAAAATTTAATTAAAATTTAATGGCAATTAAAATAGGAAAATACTTTTTTTGTTAGTTTTGTTATGTTTTTAGTTGTGATTAATTATATTGGATTTTTTCACAAACAAAGTCGACTTTTACATTACGAGTCGTTTGTGGACTCAAGAATTGAAATTAAAAATATTTTTTCTATACATTTAATTTTAGTTTCAAGTTTGTTTTTTGTGTGCGTATAAATGATAACATAAATCAAATGTTTAATTATATTAACAGATGATAAAGAAATTACTGTCGAGAGAGAGAAAAAAATATTTTTTCTATACATTTAATTTTAGTTTCAAGTTTGTTTTTTGTGTGCGTATAAATGATAACATAAATCAAATGTTTAATTATATTAACAGATGATAAAGAAATTACTGTCGAGAGAGAGAGAGAGAGAGAGAGAGAGGGAGAGAGAGAGAGAGCACTACAGTTAGAAAGATAACCTTAAATTTTTGTCACAAAATTTATTATCATGTATAATTATAGCCAAAAATGCTATAATATTATGTGTTTTTACAACATCTGTCCGGAACTCATACCCTTAGAAAATGTGTATTAATAACAAAAATTATATTATTATAGTAATAATTAGAAATACAATACTTTTTTATGTAATTTACTCCCATTCTAAGGGGTAATCATGACTATCCATTAAATATAAATTTTCATTAACATATTAAATAAATATCCTTGCTTAATGCCCTAATTATACAAATGGCATTAATATAAATTAGCTACCTAAGCATAATTAACTATTAGCTGACAATTAACCTTAATTAAGATATACAATAAGTAAAACTAATATTTATTACAATTTGTAATATGAGTTCCCGTTGGCTACACCCCATCCCCTCCCATACCGATTGGCAACGAAAGCGTTGACACACATGGACTGGCATACTGTGGACAGGCATTTGTCCACTCAATTAGAATAAATGTTTGGAAATGTGTGTCCAAACAGACAATTGCATTGCATTTCATTTCACTGTCTCTTTGTCTATCGCTAATGGTTTGGCCGTATTTCTCAACACAACTACTGATCTACTGGTGCTCTCTTTGGTTCTATGAAACGGCACCGACATGTGGACAGACAGCCCAATACTAAATAGGATCAGTCGTTGACTCATAAATATATATATATATAGGAATTGACAGTCCGTTTCCATTTGTTATACAAACAATTAAATTATGAAAATATTTATATTCCTTATGACTCTCTCTCTCTCTCTCTCTCTCTCTCTCCCCTTAAAACTATTTTATATACAATTCGTACATTTAGCCAAAAAACAATATATAAAATAAATTTTTTTGAATATAATAATAGGAATGTTAAGAATTTAATATTATTCCTATTTTTTGATATTTAATATATATTTTTTGTTTAGGAATATATTAAATGCAAAAATGATTTGATTTTTAGTCAATATTAGAAAAAAGCAAAAAATGTTTTATTAAATTTTGTCAATGTCCAGATAATATTTGATTTTATTATAAATTTTGATAAATAAATAGGAATTTAATTTTGAGGACAAAACAAATCTCTTTCGATCCATTTGTTTGGAAATTTAGTTTTATTTTAATAACAAAATAAAAATATAAAGTTAAACATAAAAGGACAACAAATTTTACGAGATTAAATTTATAAAAGTTTTATGTAAAAAATCAAATGGTTTGTAAACAAAAATTCAAATAATTTTTGTTGAATGCAATTTTAATATTAAAAATATTTTAGTTTTATGATAACAAAAATACTTTAATCTCAATATAGTAAACAGTTATACCAACAAAACTAACCCTGATATTAATTAATCCACTAAATATAACATTTCTAATACTAATAAAATATTTATCTATCCAAATAATTATGAATACTTTTATAATAAAATACATTTACATAATCTGTTGTGTATATTATACGCGGATTTTACCGGTAATAATAAATCAATAATTGATTTCTAAGACATTTATTGTATGCCATCGTGTCTGGTAGCGCACCGTTAGCTCCCATTCCGCACAATACACACAAATACATCTAAACCTCAAGTCAATGGTCAATACAAATGAGAAAATATATATACAATGAGAGTAAAAGTCAAAAGAAAATTTTGTGTTTTATATCTTTTATTGCATTTTTGTTGCTTTAGTCCACACAAGAGTTGTGACACAAAATGTGATATTATATTATTGGCCCTCAATATAGTGTACAAACCAATAGCTACACCTATTTATAGAAATATTATTTACAATACTTATAACATATTTCATAATTAATATCTATGGGGATAAAGTTTTAAAAATATTTGTTTAATAAATGAATTATAAAATTATTTTTAGCGCAATATTTGATAAAGTTTTTTATACCGAGTGTTAACTGGATGAAAAAATATTCTGTTATATTGTGTTTGGCTTTAGTATTGATTGAAACATTGAATTTGAGTGAGAAGTTTGAGACACAATATCTATATATAAGGCTTTTTATATATAATATGTGATTCAGTAGTCTCTAAGAGCACAGGGAGCCCAATGGTAGGGCCGTAAGTAAATAACCCGAAAATGTTTGCCTTATTTATAATTCCACTCATATATCATAAGATGGTTTTCTTACATATATTATTGTATTTATTATTTATTAATGTGTGTTAAAAGCGATTGGATTTGTAATACAAATACCATTTCATTAGTCGTAACGAGAATTTTGTGCTAAAAATAAATATCAATACAGAGAGAAAGCCTTATTGCCAGAGATTTGTATATTATTAATGAAAATGCTTTTCTGTAATGAAAACTACCGGTGCTGCTGATGCTGAGACATGACAAACACAATTCAATTAAATGGTAATAGAAAACACAAAATTAAATTCTTCAACACTAAGGGGAAAGGGAGAGGTAAGGGATGCGAGAAGTAAGGGGTAAACGTCTCCCAGAATACAGAATATTATTGACAAAACCGTTGATAACCTCTGGATAATAGTATACAGTATTAGAAGGGGATGGCTATCAATGCTGTAAATTGCAATGAAAAGTACAGCCAATTAGTTGTTTCCCTTTTTTCTGTGACTTTAATAGTCCGTATCCTATGGTCTGGCTTATGTAGTCTATGCTACCGGTGCTGTCATATATTTCAGGGTTGACTGAGAAACACCAGAAAACAACAAAACTAGATATTTGTATGAAAAACAAAACTTAAAGATAAAAGTGTGAAAAATAATTGTTTTTATGAGATAAGGGTTTGTTATGTAATACAGACATAGGATGTAAGAAATCATATGAAAAACTATTTCTTTCCGTTCAATACATTTCATTCATAAATACATTTCAATAAAAGTCATGTATTTATTGATATTAATTATTATTAAACGCATTGTATATTATAATTAAACGACTTCTTTTGTAGTCTCTCTCTCTCTCTCTCCTGAAGGGAAACCCAATTAATTTGAATCCAACTTCAAAAGCAATTATTTTATTTCCTTTAATTAATCACAAAACAAGTGAAGAGAAAGAAAGAAAGTAAGAGAGAGAGAGAGAGAGAGAGAGAGAGAACTGTGGAAAGTGAGAAAAATAGTTTCTCTCTCTCTCTCTCTCTTGGAATCTAATGAATATAATTAGTACTAAAAACAGAAAGAGAGAGAAATTAATACAAATTAAAACAAATCCCAAACGACATGAACTGAAACTTTATTCATACAAATTGTAATCAAATTATACATTTTTTTGTGCTTCAGTTTTTGCAATAAAATTATTGACAAATAAATGAATGAATAAAATGAAAAGTTTTGCTAATTTTGAGAAAATAAAACGCTTTTAGTCTCATTCAACGACTCTCTCTCTCTCTCATTACAAATTGACTGATGAATGGGATCTAAGTCTTTGGGAAATTGACTTTTATTTCCCAAAATACACACAAAAAATACTAAACGAAAAGTAAGAAAAAAATTCTCAATTGAATCAAACTATTGATTCAATTTTAGGGTCTTTTTTACTCAACACTATTACAGTTTACAGAGACTTATATACCATTATTTGGCAGTAATTCTGTATTAGAATTTAGTGCTTATTCTTACAATACATACACTATTGTGTCGACGAGAGAGAGAGAGAGAGAGAGAGAGAGAGAGAGAGAGCAAGTGATGATAGAGGCAGTGATGAGTGAACCAAATGGTATATTCTTTGATTAAAATAAATGTGGCGAAAAAGTTAAGTGGATGTGTTGTTTGCAAGGGAGAGGGATCAACACCGGGCTAGTAGTGTATGACCAGAGTATCACATGTATGCCGGGATTAGGGGCAGACTCTGGCATATATTTGAATATTTACACTAGCACATAAAAAATTTAATTATTTATTATATGGACACAGTTTTATTGTTATATAGTTTGGAGGGTCGGGTGACTGACACGACTGACCACCTCGTGGCCCACATATAACATAGTGAGTGTCGACTAAAGCAAATATAACCTAAATCTATTGTGCGGTGTGTGTGAGCTACTGGTGCCGGTCAGCCATTAACAGGAACCGGGAGTGAGAGTGTGAGGTAACGGCTCTCCGGGGAATTTACTCCCAGTTTATGTGCAACTCAATAGTGTGTATGAGAGGGACAGTTAGCTTTCGTGGCAAATAGAGATAGAGAGACAGCGAAAGGCTATTGTTATGTAACAGTTATACGTATGGCACCGGCGGTTGGTAATGGTTTGGCCCAAAAATAGCACACGTTTTGACACAACAGATAGTATTAGTTGAACACAACTACAGTAGTAATTGGAAATCGCTAACAGATTTGTCACACAAATACCATTCTCTCTCTCTCTCTCTCTCTCTCTCTCTCTCTAAATTAGAAATAAAATAATCAAATCTTATATACAATTAAATAAAACTAAATTTTTAATGACATATTCACTGTTTATTTACTATTTATTGCAAACCACACAAACAAAAATGTATATTTATTTTTCATTGGTTTGGCAAATAAATTGTCTAAAAATATTTATTCTTAGTATAAATAGATATGTATTTAAGACGTAAGATAAATAGAAACTTTTGGTGGACAGGGATGACACGACACACACACATACATCCTTGAGTATCCATAGCGACTAGTGAGCTACCCTTCCACAGCATCATACAAGTGATGGCTAAAGTGAAAAAACCTTTCACTGTCTGTACAGTATATGTGCTGGTGATGGGGGGGGGG
>CAJPVJ010000243.1:1443-23037 GCA_905397405.1 Oppiella nova
TTTTGCAAAATCCAGAATTTACTTTTTTGGTATTGACAATGTGTATCAAATCCAAAAATCAAAACTTAAAAATGTTATATACTTTTTAAGTAATTTAAGATTTTCAAAAACTACCGTTCCCTACCGGTGCTTTGAGAATTGAGTAAAAGTCGTCATATCAGTGTGTTGGTGCAATAAAACCATAGTTGCAAAAAATTTTGTTTTAATCTAGCTCTATTCTAAGTATTTTTAAATTTAATAAAACGAGTAAACACGATTATGGCGAAGATTTTATATAGATATATGAAATACTATTTAATAAAACGGGTACAATGAAAATCCGTTTAAAGCTTCAAAATCATAATATATTACTTTAAGTGATAAAACTGCAATTGAAAAGTCTTTGATTATAATTACTAAACACTCAATGAATTGTCATTGTACCTTTTTAAAATTAAATTCTATGTCATTTGGAAACCCATTAAATTATTCATTAAATACCCGTTTGTTTGCATTCATTCATATACGGCGTGGAAATGAGATGGAAATGAGTGGTCATTATCTTCAGTCTCGCATTCAATCCAATTCTCGTCGTCTGAATAAATATCTCCTTCGATGGTATCAATGGACCAGTCATTGGATTCACAAAGATATACATTGGATAATAGTTGTCTAAATATAGTCTTGGTAATTTATAATGATAAGTCCAATGCATAGCGCTAAATATATTTGTTTCAAAGAAGCCATTAATCAGAAACTTTTGTTGCGTTTCATAATTGATGTCAAATTGAATGAAGTCGTCGTCAATGAGATACTGGTTATCAGTATTTGTATAGAAATACGTGAAACATATTCCGAAGTCTTTATTCCCATAAATAGTCTCCAAAACGGCATAACTTTGCGAACAATCAGTCATTACTTGAGAATCACTGCTATTATTCACTTTATTAACAGTGGTTTTGTGTTGTGAATGAAATCTTCCTGAACACTTTATTAGTTTATTAGCTTTTATAGTTAATTTATTTAATTCATTTATCGTAAGGTTTGATAACATTTTCTTTTTATATGGAATATAATATTCATTTGAATAATAATTATTAGCATCAGGCAAATAATTACATGTTTTGATAATTTCATGTTTAATATTTGGACCTTTGAACATTGATGTTAATATGTCTATGCAATCATTATATGATCTAGTTGACATAAGTTTCCCATATTCTCTATTCATATCTAATGTCAGATTAAAATATTGATTAATACGGGTCTTATCAAAAAGTACATCCCTTTCCGTACATATAGTAATCGGCGGTAAATCCAGTCTTTCATTTGGTTTAACACTCAGTCGATAAACATATGGATAACTGAAGTACTCTTTTGTCACTTCTATTCCCATTATGAATAACACCACTAAACATATCGCTTTCACAAATAGTTTTAAATACTTTCTCACAAATTGAGTCATTTTTATACAATAAAAATATATTGAATTCATTTTCAAAAATTAAATTTTTACACTTTATTTTATTGTAGTATATTTTTGTTAATATTTAACAATTTCTTCAAAAATTAAATGTGCATCTAAAGTATCTAAATATCAATATATAAGTTGTATTAGTATCCGTGTCATACAATACATGTAACTTTAGCAATATACAGGTATTATTCATTAAACTTTATAAATAATTAAATTGTTTATTTTCGAGTGTATCATCATAATGAAATATTTCTAATAAATTACTCTTTTTTATAAATAATAAAATGACGCTAATATACAACTATGTACTGCATGTTACAAAATACTGTATGTGGCAACATAAAAAAATCACTTATTTACATATTTTTTTTGTCATTTTTATAGATGTAAAATCTATATTAATGTTGATAATTATATTATACTAACTTATAACAGTTATTACTCTATTAAGAAGATATACATTTTCGTAGCGAAATAAATGTTTCACATTAGTTTGACTCTTATTTTGTAATAAATAATAAATAAAATTAACTAGGCTATCATTGTTACAAACTTGGCACCATTGTAATTGAAACACATAAAATAGTTTTTAAAATTAAATATTTATAGCTCTTTACTAATTACGTGAGAAAATATAATAAATCACAATGTATTCAATAAGAAATGATATATTATTAATGAAATATAGTGTTTAAATAAATAAAGTTAGAATTTCATTGCTATTTAAAATCAAAATTTTATTTCAAACATAAATATTACATAATTTATCAGCAAGTAAAAATTTGTACCTGTCTCACTTTTGTAATTGTTTCATATGCAATTATTTACATAAAACTTATATACATGTAACACGGTTCTTAAAATATTAAAAATATTATTACAATTAAACGTAAATTAAACAAATTGTACCAAGGGTCTTTTTTCCTCAGATGTACCCGAGCAGCACCGGTGCTGACAACTAGTAGTTAGTACTGCGAGGGCACCGATACCCAGAAACGCCAGTCCCATGTATAGCAAGGTATACGCCGTTGACTCGTCATTATTACCGTAAAAGTCAGCACCAATTCCCACCAAAAATAACCCGGTTATAAGGGTAACGGTCAGTATGAAGTTGTCAGCAATCATGTCCAGTTCCCAATCACCAGGTTAGTTTTTAATGTAAATTTATTGTGATTTAGTTTAGTTTAATATTTATTGTTTATGAAAATGTCGGGGATTTTTGCACATGTATGTTTATATCATAAGTGTATCATAATTATTTGTTTTGTCTCTAAGTGTTTGTATAATTATTATATTTTGCAAGTACCAGGGTGGCTAATCATTAATGTTAATTTTGTGATAGCAATATGGTTGACACAGGTACAACGGTGATTTATTTATTAAAGTTTTATTTTTTTTAAACTATTTATTGTAAACATTATGGAAAGGTACTGTTAAAATTATTTTAAATTTATTTTACTGTACTAGTAAACTTGGTGATTAAATAATATTTTATTGATAATATTTTAGTACAGAATACGCTAATTATAAAAATTATATTTTAAAAATTTATAGAAATATAAACTAGTAAATATTCATATTTTAAAAAATCATATTTACTATTAAGTTCTACATTTTAATAAATATATTTGAATTTACAAATATTATAAATTAAATATTTTGCTATAACTTATATTTACATGTATGTTAACTGTACTGTATGATTTGAACATACTTACTGTATAATCAATTAAAACTTTATTAAACCAAAATTATCAACCTGATAATAAATGTTCAAAAGTCACTACTTACGTATAGTTAGCACCAAATGTGAATGTGTTATTACCAAATAAGTTAATCTCATGTTATCATAAATTTTTTATCATAACTAAATTTTTTTAAAAGTTATAATTAATTTGTTATGCAATAAATGTCAATAATTATTAAACTTTAAATAACTCATTATTCTAATATTGTGAGCCGGTTTGTTTATAGACATTAAAAACATTAAACTAATATTCGTAACTAGTAAAAATACACAGACAAATGAATATAACTTTAAATATAGAAAACTGGCATGTATGTTTATACACAAATATTTGTAGTACTTATAATGTAAAGTAATATTTTTGATATTTCTCATACTTATTGACATTAAACCTGGTAATTCAAACATATTGCTAGTATTAAGTACATAATTTTGTGCATTTATTGTATATTGAATGCAATAAAATATCACTAATGCAATATGTACATAAGTACTCAATGTACTACAAGTTAATATATACATGTATTATACTGTCATAATAATTATTACAGTGTATAACATTAGATGACATATCACATTTAAAAATATTTTATCTACCTCTCTCAATATTATTATGATTATTATAAAAAAATAATTTTTGTATTATATATTTTACCGAGATATTTTTTAAAAACATAAATTAGAATAAAATTAATAATTTTAACGATTTATAAAATGATATTTTTTGAGAGAGAGAGAGAGAGAGAGAGAGAGAGTAAAGAATTAAGTAAAGTGTTATATTCAAGGTAATATCAATACAATAATTGAGTACAAATAGGTACACAAGTTAACTGTTTAAAATTTAAACTTCCTGTTACCTGCACTCATCATATTGTCTAGTTGACCCTGATACTTTAGTCAACCCCGCGCACCTATTTTACCATGTACTAAATGTACTTAATTATGGACTTAACACCTCCGATAATAAACACTACCGTAATATGTAATGCTTTAATATAAATCACAATAAAAAGTACTGATGTTTTGATAAGCACCGGGACATTAGTACTATGTACTGTACTATTGCATTATTAGCTAGGCAACAATTATGTAGCACCTCCCCTGGTAATGTATGTATGTATTGACTGTTATTGTATATAAATAGCAGTTCAAGTCCTATTGAAAAGTATAGTCAATAAGTTTACGGACTTTGAAAATATTTAATAAAAGTATATTTATTTTTGTGTAAAAAAGTATTTAAAAACTGATAATAATGGTGGACTTCACTGGTAAATTCAAACTGACCTCATCGGACAACTTCGACGAGTTTCTCAAGCAGCTGGGTGAGTTTTAAAATATTTTTATTTAATTAATTAGTTTTAAAAATTATTTTATTTATTTATAATAAGTGTTTTATTTAAATTTTTTTTATATGTGTTTATGTGTTATCATTAAGGTATTACATTATGATTGTATTTATTTAATAATTAATTTACTAAGCTAATTTTTTTTGTCATTTTGCACAGTAAGAATACTGCTAATTTAATTTAGGCGGCGTGCACAAAGTACGTACGCAAAATTTTGTTCATAAATTGACCCCCCTCCCCCCCTACACGCCCATCGTACATAGGAATTTAACATGGCGACATACGCTTTGGCATGACCCCCTCCCCCCTACCAGTGCGTATGTACTTTGTGCACGCCGCCTTGATAATTTTTTAGTTAAAACAATTAGTTTCATAATATAAGTAGCGTAGCTTAATTGCGTCTAGTTAAATATATCGTTCATATTAAACACATTACGATTATAATGACAGCATATTCAATAAAAATAGTACATATTTCTAAAACCTATATAAAATAACACTAATTAACCGAAAATTAAATATATTTTAAAATTACTTAAAAAGGCGTTAACTTTGTGGTGAGAAATTTGGCCAAATCTGCGACACCGACCGTCGAGATTAGCAAAGATGGCGACCTCTTCACCATTAAGACGATATCCGTGAAGAACACGGAGATTAAGTTCGAGTTGGGAAAGGAGTTCGAGGAGGCCCGGGCTGATGGCAAAAATGTCAAGGTATGCATACATCCCTGGCCGCCCATACCCACTACCTGCCACAATTAGTCTAGGTCCTATAAACCTCACGTATACTATTGAACAATATATTAAGCAATTAATAAATAGACCTAGTATAATAGAGTATAATAGTTATATTACATGCTAAAAGTATTAGGGTATAATAAGGGGAAATTAATTAAGAACTAAACGTGCTTGCTCAAATGTAATATTACTTAATAATTGTATAACATATTTTTTAACCAGTATAATTTTTGTTAATTATGCTTTTTATTACCGGGAATGAGCTTATTAAAAAACACTATTTATTAATTTATATATGATTATTGTACTAGGTATCAACTAATTTTATTTTACATTTTTATAGACTTCCATTGTGGCCGATGGTAACAAATTGATCCAGGTGCAAAAGGGGGACAAGGAGGTCAAGATAGTGCGCGAGTTTAACGGCAATGAACTTAAAATGATTTTAACCGTGGGGTCGGTCACCTGCGTACGTGTCTACACGAGACAGTAAATGTGTCTAGCTCACAAAATCCAGATCAGTTTTCATAAATTTATTTGTTACTTAATTTATTATTATATTTATTTTGTTTAAACACATTTTAGTATAGTTATGAATTTGTTTATGATAGTAACTTTAAGTACCCTGAGTATAAAGTTAATTTACAAATTAAATTCCACAAAATATATATTTAGGTTTAGAAACATAAATAAAATTTTGTTTAAAATTATTATAAATAACAAATAAAATTTTTAACATTAGACTTACTATTTGTTTATATTTATAAATTATATGAATTTAGAAAAGTATTACAGTTTGTATGCTTTAAAATATTAATTTTCTAATTTAAATAAAATTTAAAATATTTTAAATATATAATAAATTTACAATTATTTAAGTGTGTGTGTGTGTGTGTGTGTGAGAGAGAGAGAGAGAGAGAGAGAGAGAGAGAGAGAGAGAGAGAGACTGTTAACAAATACTTTGATATTACGGTTGACATAACTTATCATGCAAATGACCGAGTACAAATAAGTACAAATAAGTACAAAACAAATGACAAATGACAGCATGCCAACTTTGTTTAAATTTTCAGACTGACTATGGTATAACTTATATTTATTTAATATTATATCCACTACAAGTATTTAGTGGAAAGGGATGTAGAGGTCAGGGATGTCTATCTATTAGAAAGTATATTTTCCAAATTGACACTAATTCATTGCCAACATTAAATAAATTGCTATTAATATTCATTAAATGATTCACATATTCATGAGTATAACGAGTCTGTGAATAAATATTAATTTTAATAAAATTACTTTTAAATTATTAACACTAAACTCTTTTATAAAAATAAACTATCCAGTATAAATAGCTTTAGAAAATTATTTATAAAATCTAAATATTTTTTAACCATGATTTGTTATGTGTACTAATATTATAATAGCAATTAATATAAATATAAATAGTTTATTAATTTTTCAAAATCTATTTAATTTGGTTATCAATACCGGGTGTACACTATATGTATGATTATTATTGTGAAGGTCACACGTATTGAATGAATGGACCCGTTATATAATATACCGTTACATAGGGTGTACATGTATTTCTATAAACAACCAGTTATTTCTCATATGATTTCCAAATATTTATCGCAAAAAAGTTTTTATCAATAAGTTATTCAATTTCAAAGTCCTTTATACAAGTAAAACAAATGAAAACTTTTTATTTCGACACTAAGCTTTTAAAACATTTTAATATTTTATTAATACTTTGGGTAATCAGTAAAATTAAAAAGTTATGCTACACTCGAATACCGTTATAATAAACTATAGTTAATAAATAAATTTACATTAAAATTAAAACCATAATTTTGTTACGTTTAATAGTTTTTAATTTTAAAAATAGCTAGATAAAAATTATTCTTATATAATACATTTTTAAACTAATCAACAAATAAAGTAATATTAACTGTATATGACTGTTTAAAAATAATACACCTGTATAAAAATATGATTGTAGTATCAATGTCTAGCATCACTAACCCTGATAATTGACCTGACACACCCATTTTCAAAAACCAGCTACCATTCCCCTTACATACAGTAGACGCTATTTAGCCCCCTGAATATGTACTCAAAATAGTGCCCTTAATATCACTGTTTAAATTGAATTATTAGTTTTGGTTATAAATGTTATCAAGATCATAGTGTACTAACTTTCACTAAATAAACTCACAGTAAATAAAAATTATGATACAGTACTACAGTATTAATTTATTTCAATGAAAAGTACTATTTTAGCCACTAGTACTATTGCACACAAACAGGGTAACATACATTATTAATAAACAAAACATTTAACTTTTTAAAATATACACTAATAATACTGTTCAATATAACTACTAATGTACATAAAATAAGATATTTTAATTTAAATTACCCGCTAATGTAAGTTAATTTAGTTTAAAATAATTTAAATAACTAACTGAGCCTGCCACAATAACGGACGTAATTTACGGTGCACCCTATGAGTAAGCCGTTGTGCACTGACTCCGCCCCACACAAAGTGGTGTGAGTTGTCATTGAAAACTCATGCCGTGTTGTCTATGCGTTGACTCGTTTTGTATTTAAATAGCATTGAATAGTACTAAAGCGGAGTACAGTCTCATCATTCGCTCAACACGTTTACGGTGTCTACGCGTATAAATACATCACAAGAAATAACTTGTAATTTATAATTAATTTAAAAAGTAATTTAAAACTTTCTCGAAACACACTTGATTTTAAAAAATGTTTTTATTAAAAACTGCTTTTCTATCGCAGATAATGGCCGACTTCACGGGTAAATTCAAACTCACCTCATCGGACAACTTCGACGAGTTTCTCAAGGAGCTCGGTTAGTTTTAATTATTTTAAAATATTTTAAATTATAAATGAGCTTAGCGAATTATTTTTATGCTTACTATAAGTAGCGGTTTAATACGCTATGCGTGCAGTGATAGCGTGTTAGTACGTATGACGTGTTTATTAATTTAATTTTCAAAAATATTTTGAACCTGCTACTTCTGTGTGGACATTATGCACCTGTTATATAATAATATACTACTTAATATAATGTAGTTATTATAAAGTTTTATACATTTTAGTACTGTATGAGTTTGTGTGAATAGATTTGTATTCAGCATAAAAGTTTTGATAATTAATTTTATCAGTATAACTATTTGATTTTATTTTTCATCCCAATTTATAACCGGCTTATTATCATATTTATGTGAATGTATGTACTCTATTCACTCAAGTTTTAATATATTTCACTATCTAATAATATCAAATATTATTTATATAGTTTTAGATTATGTATATTTTATTTTAATTGATATATTCATGGTAGTTTTACCGGTTTTCTAGTGATATTTTACACAAAAATATTTTAGACATTAAAATATTTTTATTATGAAAACTCTGTTATAATGAATAGTAAGCTAAATATGTTTAGGGTTTATAAGTAAATGATTTCAATATCTATTATAAAATTTTTAAAACTTTAACACATTTTAGGTATGACTACAAAACAGTTTTTATTAGATAACCCACTAAACACCCGGTGCTCTGCCAACCGCGCCTACCTATCAATCTAGTTAATCGTACTTTTTTCATAACAGGTTATAAAACTGTTATATAATTTTTTTGTATAAAAGTACTATAGTTTTTATTAATTCATATCATTATTAGTACAATATTTAGTATATATTAATAATTACTTTACAAATTGTTCAAGTGAACAAATTTCTAATTATTTTATACAGTATTAGACAAAAAAAATTAATTATTTGAAAATTAATGAACACGTGATTGCTTTTAAAATCATTAAATATAATAATATAATTACATATAAAAATATCATTAATTAAAAATCATAGCTCTACCCATACTTTTTGAAAGTCCTATTATAGTGAACACCCGGTACAATGAATAATAGATTTTTATTTCCTGAATATTTTACAATAATAGACTAAACAATTAAAATGCAATTAAAATCTTACTATTATTATAAATCCCATACACAATACAAACAGATATAATAATCATATGAATCGTATTTACAGTATGAGTCAAATCACTGACTGAATAAATATTATATTTATATTTAGCTTGAAAATTTTAAAACTTATTTCTAATGATATATATAATACACTTTTACATTTACCGTCTATTATCAATATAAATAGCTTTATAATAGTTATATAGCTTTTATGTATTGTATTAATTGTATTTAGTTTTATAATGACTAAATTTTTGCCGATAATATACTGATATTTTAATTATCATTTTAATAGGGTTTACAAAATTATTATCCAAATCATTGTCTCAAACAAAAAAGTTTTAAAAACTTTTTTATTCAAGTTTTTAATAGCATTACTCTAATAGTATTATATTTGTCTAAACAAATGTTTTCGTAGTTTTATATTTCAAAAGTGAGTCTTATTTCTAAAAATGTTTTCTAAAATACAAGTGTTTTTAAAAATAAAACTTTTATATACAGTCTACTTATGCTATTATAATACGATTTATACAATGTATTTATACATGTTAGTCATATTTATATATTTTGTTAGCTAACTGTCCATTTCATGTAGTAGTACAACATAGCGTGTGTATTTACAACATAAGGACTTTTACATCCCATTCCCCTTATACTGTATTGATATCCACGCCTTCACTGGGGTTTCCATAATAATAATAAGTGTTTTATTTTTAGTCATTTATAAACACTTTGCGATTGAATGACAAAAGCGATTGTTTTGTTCATAATTATTACGAGAGAGAGAGAGAGAGAGAGACTGTTAACCACTTGATGATCAGTACACGTCTACTAACCGTCCCATTAGCTACCAGTCCTTCAGATCCCCTAATCACTACATATAACAGTTGACTCATAGATAACTACCCTATTGTACTGTACATTAGCCCTCAAACTAGCTGTAAATATATTTATAAATCTATTAATTTTACTAACCGCCCTACCCGGCCACTAAGGCACCCAATGTACTGTAGTTTATTAGATAGTTTTTTATTACATAATAAAAAGTGCAAAAGTTTTTCTTATGAAACAAATTTTGTGATAATTTTTTTTGTGTGCCTTAAATCTGTCGCTAAATATACTGTATATAAATCGCTGGCATTGTATGCATAGATAGATAGGACTAATTGATAAAGACTTCCCGTTATCTTAAGGTTAATAACAGTTTTCAATGTCTTTTCATACAATATACTCCCTGTGCTCTAACCCTAACCCCCCTGTATAGTGTGTATTAAAAATAAATATATAATGTAGCATGTAGTTATTTTAAAACTTATTTTAAAACTTAATTGTATTTATAATACATAACATATAAATTTTTTTAAAAATAATTTATACTACCGTTCCCGTTAACTGGCTAACATTATACTGTATTACATATACATGCCCTGTGGGTATGGCATGTATGTGCACTTCGCACCCGACCCTACACTGATATGACACTCAATTTAAACATTAATATTAATTTTGATGATAAAACATATTTTATGATAAATGCGATATTATATTCAATTTTCTATCATATCTAGCAGTTTACCAAACTACCAGTCCCATGAGCTACCAGCCCACTCACCCCAAACTCCCTGTGCTCTTACATAAATCTGATTTCAATGTACCGAAGGACTGGTAGTTTTTATAAGACTTTAGTTTATTTTCAATTAACATATAAAACAATACAACTAATTGTCAAAACTTTTATCACTAACTGTATAGTGAATGTTATCTCAAAAAATATATTTTATATACTTTTTGCCAAAACTGGAAACTTTTTTCTGTATAGTATTTAGTCGTTTATAAATGACTATTGGTTAATAGACTTATAATTATATTTTTTGCTTAAATATACAGAAAATTATTTGTCGCCATAATTCTCGTGTGAATAGAAAGTAATGAGAAAAACGTTTTTATCATTTGATTTCAATATTAAGTATTTTTTGGGAAATCATATCTGAGTTGTAAGGACTGGACTTTAAAATACTTGCAAAAATGTGCTGCACTTTAGACGCTATGTTATGTTTATTTTAATGAGAAATTAATTATACGTTTGTTTTAATTAGACTTTTATACGGACTTTGAGTTTATAGGGAATCTATTTGCTTGATAAATAAATTTTTTCACTAATTGAGTGCAAATTATTTTTCGCTTTAAATGCTTTCAATATAATAGACATTTAAAATCTAATCTAAGTTTTCGTGTGTGTGTGTGTGTGTGAGAGAGTTTTGAATTTCTAGTATCTATTTATAAAACAAACCGAAAATCTATTTATAAAAACTTTTTTTCGCAAATAATATCGAAATTTAATACAATTTTCACACAATCTTTGCATTCAATGCTAACCTAAAAACTACACAAATATTCACACAATTATCAACAAAACAATAATACAAACTAATAATCATAAAAACTAAATTAATCACAATTAAAATAATACATAAATAATCACATACCATTACCACACGCATACCTTTCCATCGATATATCACACAATATTCTTTAACTTAATAAAATAATTATTAAATTAAAAAAAAACTTATTTTAAACTCTTATATAAACTTAATATTTAAACACATTTTTGTACCAAAAATCACAATTAATTGATGAACAAAATTATGCCCAAAAATAGGCGTGAATTTTGTGTTGAGAAATCTGGCGAAGACGTCGACACCGGTGGTGGAGATCACCAAAGATGGCGACGTGTTTTCGCTCAAGACGTTGACCGCCATTAAGAACTCGGAGATTAAGTTCGAGTTGGGAAAGGAGTTCGAGGAGGCGCGCATGGATGGCAAGAATGTCAAGGTATGCATACATACCTGGCCACTACAGCCCCTACACACCCTAACCTACCATTCCCTAACCCCTTACACTTAAATAGTATTATATACACTATGATAGATTACTGCAATGTTAATTGTTAGCTAGGTAGTATGGTTGTACCATGTCCACCACCTACCAGTCCCTTAGCTCTTGACAATTAATGTTTGATATTCTAGTAAACTTGGTAATAGTTAACTAGTTAATTGTTTTTTGAAAACTATGTTATTGTGAATTTATTAATTATTCAAAATTAATTATTATAATTAAAAGTTTAATGACAATTTGTTAGCTTACTGCATATTATTTTCATGGGAGTATTTTTGTACAGTACTAACCTAGTACACTAAAACAAGTTTTAAAATTATTAAAAAGTTTAAAACACTAATATTTTATCACTATCACATTTACACCTATGCCTATTACATAACAAATTAATACACTTATACATTATGATACCCGGAATATTCTTTCTAATTTAAAACATACTAATTATTTACTATATTCATTTAATGTACCTAGACAGTAGTGGTGGCCGATGGCAACAAACTGATCCAGACCCAACAGGGGGACAAGGAGGTCAAGATTGTACGTGAGTTCAACGGTAATGAACTCAAAGTGACCGCATCGGTAGGTCCGGTCACTAGCGTACGTATCTATACCCGACAGTAACGCACAGTCGACTATTAGGTGGTGGTGTGGCAGCACCGGGTGCTCAACGAATTATGTGCTAATAATTGTCGCACAAATTGATTTTGATTTTTTTATATAAAATTACCTTTCTCAATTTAATATTAACTCGTTTTTGATATATATTTCTCATTATAATTAAGTGACAAAAATGTGTGTTTTGTATCTCAAAATTGTTTGATTATTATTATAATTAAGTGTTTTTTGAATCTAAAATTGATTTTTGTTTCATTCATATTATGATGAGTAATAAAATTTGAAAATTTTTTGAAGTTTTTAATCCCGGTGTTTTTGTTTATTATTTATTTACAAAATAAATAAAACTTTTAATGGTATTAGCTAATAACATATTGAACACTAAAAATATTATTAAATCTTTAGTAATTATTATTTAATAATTAAATAATATTTTTTTTAATCAAAATTTTATTAACAAATATGGTATACTGTAGTAAATAAAAACTATTTACTTAACTTGTTTTAAAAATTACTTTCATAATTAATTAAAAACACTTACAACATGGATAATAAACGTAAAAAATTATACGCGTTCATCCTGATAACAATTTTGTTAATTATGATGTTAAGTATGTAATAATAAATACATTAATTAATTGTATAACAAATAAAAAATTATACTATATTTAAAAAAATTATATTTAATTATAAATATTTATGAATTTATGTTTATATATAAACTAATAGTGAGTACCATTAAGTTTGGACAGCTTAAAAAGGACCAAGGACCTCAAGGTGATGAATTGACAATTAAAATGTATGCTGATGTTACTGACAAAACTATTAAAACGGATCAAGGTGATGAATTGAGCTTGACCATTAAAGTTTATGCTGGTGCTACTGAAAAAACTATTACTTTAAAAGCACATGGATCAGATTTTATTGACGATATAAAGGGTTCGATATCTAAAAATGTAGGCATACCCAAAGGGAATATAAATTTATTGTTTGGGGAAAAGGTACTGGATTATACTTGTACAGTTAATTCGTACACTATAAAGGATCAAGCTACGTTAATGGCTGTTTATAACCGAGAATAACAAATGCTTTTTTAAATAAAATTTTATAAATATAATAATAATTTAAAATAAAATGTTTAATTGAAATAAAGTTTCATGCTAGTTACAATAGATTTAATATAGATGAGCTAATTGTATATTAAATTATAATTTTTTAAATTAGTGAGCATGCATTGTTTTGTATAATTAAATGTAATAAATAACATATAACTAATGTGAAAAAGTTTGTATTTTAAAATATTAAATATATTGAATCTTATTAAGAAAAATATTTTTAAATAATTATTAGTGTTGTTAACTTTAACATAAGTATTCATTTTATATAAACACAAAATATCATTTAATGATTCATTTTGTTAAATAATAATAGGTTTAAAATTACATATAAAATGTACAAGCTAACATCATTATGAAGTACAGATATTGTAGTATAGCATCATAATAGCAAAACATAATTTGTAAATTGCCTAGACCAAACTGTAAATAAATGACACTTATTAGTCAAATTAAATACCATTGGCCGCCTCCCTGAGCGCACTGTTACCCATCGGTATTATATTACATACAAAACCCATAGAAAAATAAACACAATTACAAAATAATCTCAAATTTTAAAACAAAAAAGTTTTGCAAAAAGTTTTAAAACTAGTTTTCAAAACACATTCAAACATGGATTCAAAGTATAAGCCTCTGGACTCACCAGAAATATTACGACTACTGGCCTCCCGTCCCGACTACCGCCTAATCCAACACAATGGTCAACGGGTGTACAGCCGTGTCCTACATCCCGGCGCTCAGCAGCACCACCACATACCACCCCTACCCGGCTGTGAGCTATTCATAGACCGATTACCACCGGATCTATTTGAGGACGAGTTAGTACCGGTGCTCGAGTCGGCCGCACCGGTACGTAGGGTTCGACTTATGGTGAACTTCTCGGGCAACTCCCGGGGCTATGCTTTTGTTGAGTACCACACGCCTAGCGACGCCCGGTTAGCCATCGCTACACTCATTGGACTGGAGGTGAGGCCAGGGATCCACATAAGTGTCGTCCAATCGCATGATAGCCGGGCGCTAGTGATCGGGAACATCCCGGTAGAGGTCACTGCGGATCGTATGTCGGAGTTGTCGTACGAGTTATGCCGTATGGTGTCGGGTGTGACGCGTGTGTCCGTCGCACGCAATGGACGGGCAGTACTCGTTGTGTTTAACTCACACTACAGGGCGTCGATGGCCAGGCGGGTGTTCGCACAGGGAGTCTATTTGGCCGGAAATAGGTTGACGTTCGAGTGGGCCGACCCTAATGTTTATAACACCGAGGTATTATACTGATAACTTTTAATTAACTTATTAGTTTTTAAATTAATTTTAAAAATTTTAATTATAGCTAGCTAATAATTATATTATGAAAATAGAAAACATTTATAATAAAGTTTAATATTAATAGATATCTAGCTTATATGTTAATATTATAATTATTAACAGATATGAAACTGTAACTCAGCAAGTAGAAAGTATATTATACGTTTAAATTGTATATTAAAGTTTTAATATTTGGAGTAAGTTTTCTAATAATTTTAATTAAACTTTATCAAATTAGTTACTACTATTATTTACCAAATAATAACAACCTTGATTATAAATTTAATTTTTGTTATATAAATGACACGACACTACAGGTGCGCACATTATGCGTGCGACGGCTCGACCTGCGGGCCGGTAGCCAACACTGGCGCCGGGTGTTTGCGTTCGAGGGACGCCTATGCGTGCAATGCGTGCGAATTGTGCACAACTTTTTGGCGTTTGTCACATACCGGAGCCGATCGGAGGCCCAGTTGGCACTCGAGTGGAGCGCGCCGTTAGCTCAGAGTAAGACCATTTATATTTTACTTTTGATTATTAGCTTATTTTAAAGTTTATGTTTAATAAACAGCTTTAGGTTTTGATATAACATGGGCATATTACTAATTGTATATAATTTATCATGGATGTTCTTTAAAGAATTTAGTATTGTAAAATTAAATTATTTTAATGATATTTTAAATAAAATATTAATTATGAATATAATATCAAAATTAGTTTGAAATTAAAATTTTAAAAATTGAATGAATTTACTGTATTTTATGCAATGTTTTCATATACCTAATTGTTAAATGTTATAATTAGCATTCATAGAGTAAATTTATCATTGCCTAAAGTAAATAAAAACAAATTCAATAAATATTTTATGTATTATACTATTGCTTTAGTTTGGAGAGAGAGAGAGAGAGAGAGAGCTACACTAAAACATAGGGATAAACTAGGGACAGCCAATTAGTAGCCCTATCCAAGGTCTCTCAAACTTTTGTAAATAAGAAAATATTTAACTCTAAAAATTTGTAACATTAAATATCATTGGTTAAACGCATAACCCCAGTTGCTCACTAGTTTTTATATCATATTACACTAAAATTCTCTATATAAACAAGCACACAATTACCAAATATAATCATTTTATTGTCAAAAATAAAACTTTTCAACATTTTATCAAATATTTCAAAATGAGTGTTACGTTTAAAACACTGGATTCACCGGAAATATTGCGACTACTGGCCTCCCGTCCCGACTACACCCTTACCCAACATAATGGTCAACGCGTATACAGCCGTGCCCTACCTCCCGGCGCTCAGCACCACCACCACATACCACCCCTACCCGGCTGTGAGTTATTTATAAACCTATTACCACCGGATCTATTTGAGGACGAGTTGGTACCGGTGCTCGAGTTGGCCGCACCGGTACGTAGGGTTCGACTTATGGTGAACTTCTCGGGAAACTCCTGGGGCTATGCCTTTGTCGAGTACAACACGCCTACCGATGCCCGGGTAGCCATCGATACACTCAATGGTCTAGAGTTGAGGTCAGGGATCCGTATAAGTGTCGAGCAATCGCATGATAACCGAGCGCTAGTGTTGGGTAACATACCGGTCGGTGTAGGCATACCCGAGCTGACCCACGAGTTAGCCCTTATAGCGCCGTGTGTGACGCGTGTGTCCGTCGCACGCAATGGACGGGCAGTACTCGTGGTGTTTAACTCGCACTACAGGGCGTCGATGGCCAGGCGGGTGTTCGCACAGGGAGTCTATATGCAGGACAATAAGCTTACCTTTGAGTGGGCCGACCCTATTACAGTGGAGGTGATTATATTTAGTATGGTACCAAGGTTATTTATTTATTTTTTGACATACAGGTGCGCACACTATGCGTGCGACGACTTGATTTGCGGGCCGGTAGCCAACACTGGCGCCGGGTATTTGGGTTTGAGGGCCGCCTATGTGTGCAATGCGTGCGAATTGTGCACAACTTCTTGGCGTTTATTAGATACCGGAGCCGATCGGAGGCCCAGTTGGCACTCGAGTTCAGCGCACCGTTAGCTCAAGGTATGGCTGACTAATTAATTAATTAATTAATTTGTTATACTAATTTTTAAACACAAATAAATTTTATATAGGTTGCTAATAATAACCCTAATGTGTTAACTAAAAATGCGCATATTACATTATTTTACGTTAATATTTGTTTTTAAAAATTATTTACAGTTTTATAAATTATGTCTCTAAAATTTTAATTTTTTAATTAAACATTTAAATGTTCTTGCCCCTATTTTTTATATCTAATTTGTTAAAGTAATTAATTAATAATAATTTTTATTAATAAAAGCTCTAGGTTTTGATATCACATGGGCACACTACTAATTTCGTAATAAATTACCAAGTAAAGAATGTACTTAACTGTCATCATTATTAATATTATGTTAAATTAAATATAATGTTATACAAAAAACTATATTTATTTATAATTACATTAATATTATAAACATAATTAAAGTAAACAATGTTAAAATATAAAGCACTAAAACCTTTATTTTTTAATGTGAGCAAAACTAATAAGATTTTGAGCTGTATAATTAAATAAATACAATTACACTATATTATATTATATAATAAATATTTTGTGTAATAACTGAACAGGGGAACTTTAAAAGTAATTTATTTTGCTAAACTTTAATAAAACACATTTTTCACGCCCACCTCGTCCTCCTCAACGCCCACCCACTGCCTACACTTGCCACCCGTGAACCACCACTTGCTCACCTGAGCACCGGTATGCTGGGACAGTCTACCATAATCTGATCTCTGGTTCAATCGGCGGCACAACTGACAAAACACTTGTAGCTCGAGGCTCGTGTGGACCCGGAAATGGTGTTTCCATCGGAAATACCGTAAATACTCGGTCCGATTGCGGGCTATACTCGCGAGCCGGTCGGCCAACTGGTGGGGTGTCAACCGGTTTGCGTCGACGTACGACATGTGCGGTAGTATGAGGTCATAGCGGGCGCCGCCAAACACGACGGGCACTATGTTGTGGGTCAGGGCGTCGAACAGCTTCTCCGTCACGTAATCACTAGTTTTGTGTAAAATATTAATTTATTTTCAGAGAGAGAGAGAGAGAGAGAGAGAGAGCACCGGTAGCTCTACCGCACCCTACATACCGACAAACGGAGTTCTCAAACGACAAGTAAAACCAGTATTCCTTAGCCACCCGTTCCCAACACCGGGGACTACGGCGCGGTTCGCACGTGTAGTTCCCGCACTTCCCATAGACATTCACCTGTATATACTTTGCCAGTTCCTCGACATACCATTCCCTATGACCTGGTGTATCGCAATCGCTAACGAACCATGCTACCATTTTTGACTTATTATGAACATCTATGTTAAGATTAAAGGCCTCCCGGCGCTTATCTACCAGTCCGTAGGGGACGTATATATCGGAGTCCATACGATAAGACGCCGTTAGGTTGAACTCACTCGTAGGCCATAGGTTTTGAGGCGTATTAGTGGGTGCCTCCATGTTATACAGTGTCCACAACTGGTCGGGTAGTCTATAGTCAGGTAGGGTTGAGATGTCTCGCCAGTGAAATACCAGTGCCTTAGCGTGTGGTAGGTATACCCGATTGGAGGTTACCATACATGAGGTGGTTATGTCGATGGTGGACAGGGATGTTGTGGGGGAACAGTAGTTAGAGTCGATTAGTATGTGATGTGTGTTGAAATTGCGTTCAATAGGTTGTTGAAAGTACCTGGTCCAAAATAGTATTACGTGTGTATTCCTGAAAAAATAAATTTTATTAAATATTTTTCGTAATAAACTACAAAGTATTTTATAATAATGATTGCTGATAGCCCATAAATTTGTGGTGGGTAAGTTTTTAATAAAATAAAATTTTAGCGAGTATTAGTTACAGTCTGAATTAAATAATTATTTATCATGATAAATAATTTACATAAATTGTCTTATTATTGATATGCTTGGTATAGTAACTTTTAAAGTAATTGTTTATTACGTAAGTTAGATTTTATATAACAGCTAGGTAAAAATATTAAATACTATATTATCATTTTAGACAATTTAGTAAAATATATAATGCTTACGGTTTTTTAATTAGAGGTACTTTACTATTACTACTTTTATATAAATAATTTATTAACAATATTAATATTATAATTAAAAAGCAGCAGTACACTAATCTGGCAACTTTTGTTAAACCAAATAAACTCATTATAAACTCAGATTAATATTATACTAATAAATAAATCGTAGACATTATAACGTATCGTAAATAATTGTCATGTTTATATCAAAAACATTTAGAAAAAATCAATTTATTTATTAATTTCAGATTATTAATAAAAATATTTACAGTCCCTGTACTGATCAGCACCGGCATATCAATACACAAAATACTATTAGATATCACTCAAACTATCTGTCATTTACCACATTTATATTTATCATATTTTTAACGCACTTTTATATAACATTTTGTGACTGTATATAATAAATTTAAGTTTTTGATTTTTTATATTATAAAAGATTCACGGTATATTATTTCAAATACTATATAATATTATAATGTATCATATTTTAAATCATATTTTGTATGTCCGGATGCGTATCAATGGTTTCATTAGTGCGAGACTATTGTGAATATTATTTGTCATTATTATAATATTTTTGTATAATAAACGTATTATTATTGCATAAATTTTAAAAGATGTTGCGTGCTAAAATAATATATTAAATATCCATTTGGTTAACGTGATACAATTAATAGACGTATAAGTTACAATAATGACAACTAATAGTTTCAGTTTAGTTTAAAATATTATTTTATTTTTATCAGATATTAAATTGATTTAAATATGCAGTATATTTTAATATTAGATTTATATACACAAATTAAAATATCAAAAATAATAGCAAATTATTTTTTCAATATAATTACTTATAATGTAATTAAGCTAGAACACTTATATAATTACAATTTAGGGTGCTAGCACAGTATGAGATAATTGCCATAATATAACTATAATTATTATTTCAACACTATGGTTGCATTTAATGACAAATATTTGTTACAAAATAATTAAAAACCTAAATAACTAATTATAATTATTACACAAAATATAAGCTAAAATTTGTTATTATTATTTTACTAAATGAAAAACATCAAGATAAACTATGGCAGATACGGAATCTGTGGTGAAAATTGTCAATGCTGAAATATTTACTTTAAATGTCAAAGGTATTATATTATTTTTATTTTGTGAGGTTGGCATAATATTAACAGTAATTATGCTTGCTAATTCAAGTGACCTTCAACTGGTAAGTATTATAATAATTATAAATAATAACAGTTAATTATAAGTGAAAATTAATAACATTTTGAATTTTAAAATTATTGAATGAAAAGTAGTTTTTAAACTAATTTCAACACAATTAAATACTCAAAATGACTATGGTAACTTACCCGTGGTCATTGTCATGAGAAATAGGTTTAGGTTCGGGAGCTTCAGGTGCTTGAAGTCTTTAAGGACCTGGAGGTGCTGGAAGTCATTTAAGTCCATGAGTACTAGTATATTAAATCATACTTAATCATAAGTATACCGAAATTATACTAGTATCAATATAATATTTGTTTTAGTATAACACCAAACAAATTAGAAATGATTTTAAACTATAGAAAAATTGTATTTATTTTATTTCAATAGAATAGTACAATTTTAGATTTAGTGCCAGTTTATAGTAATAAAATAAATTTATTATAAAATTTCTGAAATTTTTTTAACTTTCGGTTATAAGTCGGTTAACCAATGACCAGAATATAATTTGCTGAAATTTAATTAGCTATTCATTTGTACCAAGTGCCATACACTTGTTACCACATTTCTGCATACAACATGTTAATGATTCATCTGGGACCATGCTGGTAGCATCGCAAACATGCCCCGGGAATGAGCACTCGTGCTTGATACATTCACAGCCTTCATATAAATTTTTGGGATTTTCCGCCTTATAATAAGGACATTCATCATTAGACTTTGGCGGAACTGTAATGAATATGACATTTGTTAGCACCCGATCGACATACGAATGTCGAGCGTATATAGAAAATGGACATGGTGTCATTGTATGCTCGTGGTTGTTCACAATCATTAATTGCATGCTTACGTTCATCAGGTAGGCTATCCGGAACAGCGGGCCCACATCCTGTGCATGTTTGATAGTTATAAATATGGTAAATGACAACATTTGTAATAGTTTCTAATTTAAATAAATTACTTAAGCATTTTGGAGTCTCTCTCTCTCTCTCTCTCTCTC
>CAJPVJ010000244.1:0-26278 GCA_905397405.1 Oppiella nova
AAATCATATATTAGTATATAATTTATATGCACTTTATTACCCAGTATATACAAGGCAGTTATTTCACCGGAATATATTAATACATTATAATAATCAATGAGTGAATACAACCTATTTTTTCAGTTAAGTAACCGATCGGTAAAGTAAACGTATTTTACATATATTTATGCCTTCATTATGACTGATCAGACTATACCCCACACTATGTCTTAGAAAAAGTATAATATTTCGTAATAATGTAAAAAATATGTCAAATTTAAGTACAGATAAAATACAATATATTATTGAACCACCGAAAAAGACGGATACATCAGTCAATTGGATGCTCAGCCGTGAAATATGAGACCTACCGGTGCCCACCACTCATGAAATATCAGCAAAAATAGCAATATTTTCCTGTTTTTAACCCAATCTCGGAGTCAATTTTGGTGTAGTGCTTAAGTATAGCTAATAGTGAGTAAAAATATTAAATGTATTGTATTGAAAAAATCGTGAAAAATATTTTCCATATTTCACACAAACTTTTTGCACCAAAAATTTCGATGCATTTCGATAGTAATTCGCATAACACGGCATAAAATGTTTTCAATTTATTTCATAAAAGTTTTTTAGATATAAAACTTTGCAAATAAATCACATTAAACAACATGATTACCCATCGAATGGGAACCGTTAGCCTGGCTAAATGGGATTCGCTATACTTTATTTATTATAATAAGTTCAAAATATATGTGAAATAATAAAACTTAAACTTTTAAACTATTTGCTCGATTGCTGTACTGATTGTCTCTATTATGGTATATGACCTGAAATATGCAATAACGTTATGATTATTATTGCTTTTTTCGATGTGAACACTATTTTGCATAATATGTGCACAATATTCAACGTTTTGCTTATATAATAGACAATAAAATTTTATTTGCAAAAATTAAATGACTTTATTTGCGATGAAAACTTTTGGCCGCAAATCTCAAACAACACATACAAAGGTTTTTCGCCGTCAAAAGTAATGCTCACAAAATATTTGCCTACAAATAATAAGTATAACTACTATTAGTACACGTTATGGATATGTGTATGTCTTTTGATGTCTGGAACTGATGTCTTGTATATAACCACTTAAAATGTCGTGTATATTAAGACTTGTATTTTGTTGTCTCGCATGATATGGCTATTTGTCTGATAGTACTGTATATTTGTGTGTTTTTCGGAGTTTGACTTTCGGTTTGCATTTTGAAAATTAGCTAAACTTTTCACAGACTCTCTCTCTCTCTCTCTCTCTCTCTCTCTCTCTCATCCATATCTCTGAATATTCTGCACTCAAACACACAATCCTCAAGCGATTGAAGAGTGAAAATGAATGGAAAATATATCATATATTTGTCTGTCGTCTGGACTTATCTGAGCACTTAATATATGGTGTTATGTTTGGACTTAAAATCTAATTTCACAAAATCCCGGTTCGTTTGGTATAATACAGTCTGTATTACAGACTCGACAACTGTATTGACTCAACACAACAAACAGTAAACAAAATTCAATTTCTTATGCATTGACAGAGGAATACATGAAAAATATAATGAATTTTATTAGCATTCATCGCCACTCTGTATATCATTATAATTGTAAGCCATATATGATTTTGTCTTATGTTTTTCAATTATAAAGTCAATAGTGTTTTATATGGAAATTACGAAAATATTTTTGTTGTTTGAATTGTTTCCGATACTAACAACAAGTCTGGAAAATATTCACAAAAGTTTAGCCCAAAAAATATAATTTACTAATTTCTGGGGCTGTAGTTTTCGACAAAAATATTTTTCTCGCTAATAATACCACAAAATAAATCATTATTTTCCAGATTGCGCTGAAAATATATGGCAACTAATACTAGTATTGAATGAAAGTAGAAAACAAAACGAAAAAACTTATAATCAATTTAAATGTCATTTCAAATAACGACTAAAAAAGAGATTGTATTTAAATGTATGAGAAGTTTGGAGAGAGAGAGAGAGAGAGAGAGAGAGAGAGACTTATAATGCATTTCATGCAGTGATAGGTAATGACATTAAAATTTATTTGTGAACAAAAAATTCAAATAATAAATAATGAGTTGAAATGCAATGAAAGGACAAAATATATATAACTTTAAAAGTGATTAAAACTGAAGCACTCATTGAGTGCATCGGAAACGGGGTTCAGATTTATATGCAGTTTATGTTATATATTATACATATGGATATAAATTGACTTTTTATACGGCAGCCGACTGTCCATCACCTCTCATATACGGGTCTCTGATGGCACCCGAGGCTACAGTCACTGACAGTATGGTTAGTGACGTGAGTGCCGAGCAGATGTATCTACCGGTGCTCATCTTAAGCGTATGTGTCGCGCACTACACTACAGGCCAGTCATCAGTTAGGGATTAATTATTGTCTGCCATTCATACGACTGAGGGATTAGTTTTGTGTCAGAGATTTTCATAATTTTAAGTCACATTTTATATGAAGATTTAAATTCAAATTCATCCCCAATAAATCCACTGATACTTTGGTCTCTCTCTCTCTCTCTCTCTCTCTCTCTCTCTCTCTCTTCTTCTTTCTCTCTCAGCGACGAGTCGACTGTCAGTGCACTCGAAATATATTTAAAATAGAATTTATTATTCAGTATTTTTTGAGATGTCTTCTGAATACTGTTTACTGAATATCTTCAACGAGTATTTGAGCCCAACATCTAATGGAGTGCTGAATGTCGGGCTAATATCAGAGAGAGAGAGAGAGAGAGACTGTGATATTTTTCGGAGGGGTTTTTAGTAGCCATACATCAAACTTATCCGTCTCTCTATGTATATACATATGACTCGATTCCGTAAAGAATTGCATTTTATTCATAAGGGACGGACAGCACAGCACTCGGTATTAATAATAACTGATATATAAACTACTGATGAGATGGTGGGGCCGATGTGATGGTGACGAATGGAGAGACACTTAATAAATGGATGAGCGCTCAGACATGAAGTGTTGTGTCTCTCAGATTTGTGTCTTACAGTGTGTGTTGTGTATTGTGTCCACACATATAATGTGTAATAAGAAACTCATTTCTTATATGAGTAAAGAAAATGATTGAAAAATTATTCTGTGAGACGACAGTAATATGAGCTGTAATACCAGCGCCAATATGCCTGTCCACACACACATACACAATACACTTATTTACTAAACTAAGCTATTTTGATGCCTAACTCTTACAGCATATTCTGTATATTCTGTGCACACTATTCAATGATACGATTATTTTGTATACAAATTATATTTTGAATAAATGTTTTGCTCGTATAATAAAAATGTTTGATGTACATTTTTCGTGAATATATTATATAATAAAACTTTATGATTATCTCTCATATACTCAATTCAATGTCTCAGTCTAAACATATAGTTTATGTATAAATATATTCTTACATAACAAACAGTTTTGTCTCACTTTTACGGGTGTTTTGTCTCTCCATTTGATGTCTAAAAAGCGTTTTTTATGGCATTAAAAGAGACGATTCTTTACTCCAATTCTCATGTGTTTTGTTTGTAATGCAAATGTAATACACAGTCGAGAGAGTAGTGTCTGTGTTATACGGCTTCCACTGGTGTATAATGTGTACAGAATTTGTAGACAAAAATTTTTGCTGACATATAAACAACGCAAACCATATATAAAATAGCATTTTTCTAGAGGCAAATGTCAGTCAGTCATTAGTAGGCATACTATTCATACCGTATTTGAGATACAGATATATGCAGAGGAATAGGAGTTTTGGAAATGTATGTTACGTTTTCTCCCTTAACGTACAGACAGTCACTCCTAAAGCGATGTTTAAAATATTATTGTAAAATGAATTATAGAGAAGTTATGTATGAATTGTAATCAAAAAGTTTTAAAAACCGAAAACATAGAAAATGTATTTTACTCTCGAAATAATGTAATCAATAATTTAAACACTAATATATTCCGGGTATGTGTAGTAAAACATTCAAACAGATATTTGTTTGGGCGAAATGTATAGCAATAGAGTGAGTGTATTGAGTCTCTCCATGTATTTTGATGTATAACTTGTCATATATTATGAACGCAATGAATATTTAATGAAAATCAAAAATCATATTAAAATTTCTTGACTTTTCCTCCAAAACATATGATATGTTTGAAGAGTAAGCGTAGAGAGAGAGAGAGAGAGAGAGAGAGAGAGAGAGAGAGAGACTCATAAACATAACAGACTCTTGAGATCCAGAGATCCAGAGAGAGAAAGCACTGGAAGTATTGGAAGTATAGCTGATATTTGACAACAAATATTTTAAAATTATAATATTATTTACACAACACAGGCATCGATACCCAGGGAAGGGGATGGCAATGGAAAGTCTGCTCACAGACTATAAGTGCTTTTGTGTCTAAAGAAAAGTTGTTTTTACATAAAATAACTGAACGTTTGGAACAAAAAACTATATTATCGTTAAGAAAGCAAAGTATAAGATATGGTTATAAGGAATAAATATCAGGGGAAAGGCAGCTAATGTCTCCGGCAGCTTATGGCATGTATGCACACACCATCACCACTAAAAGAAAGTGATGATCACCTGGTATTGTCTGGTTTCGTGTTAGGCATACATACTATGCCAGTGCTCTTTAAGACCAGTTTCCCATCTCATAGACGTATACCTTATATAATGGCTTATATATGGTGTGTCGGGTATATCCTTAAGACCAGAGCTCAGGCATCTTATACGAGTGGTTGTGTTGGCTTTGGTGAGCACTGGAAGGCACTGACTGTTCAATTGGTGTGTCTATTATGTAAGGTATCTGTGCGTTGAGAGGCACTCGATATCAAGTCGATAGGTATTCCGCACAATAAGTATCAGGGATTCAGGTTTTCGGTGAACATTTAATAACACAATAATAATAGCAATAATAATAAGCCGTATATAAGATACACGAGAAGAGTAGTGAAAGTATTGATAAGAGAGAGAAATGTATAGAAATTCTCAAAAAATATTCTCATATATTATGTAATTCTTTGTAATGTATTGACACGATATGCTACATACAGTTCCCCAATATCACCACCGGAATGGGTAGTAAATTATATTATAATAGGTTTTGAATAATCATATGAATATATTTAATTAAAATCTATAATGAATTTGTTGTATTAAAATTTAATAATTAAATGTAAAAATTGAGTTAAAAAATACTAATTTAAACCAACGAGTGGACTGTAAGGGTTGTGAAGGAAAGGTATCACATTATAACTTATAATGTAATTACACTTTCGTTTGTTTAATACTGTATTTGCAGCGAAAAAATAACAAAAATTTTATGATAACTCCTTTGTATACAAATATCATAAACACATAATAGTATAATAAAAAGCATTATATAATATAATAAATATATTTTTCTTATTAATACAAATTTCTTATTATATATTTGGGTTAGACTTCAGACGTAAATAAAAATAAATTACATTTTGATTTAAACTCATTTCTGTGATGCGATTATTACTCCCATTGTATATAAACTATATTATAGTCGCGACTAATATCTCGTTTGTAGTAATAATTAATGTGTTTTAGATTTTTACTGTATTTTTCTTTCTAGTCGTTTAAGTGTTAACTAATTTTTAGTTCAACAGCACCGGCAGTTTATGTATGTTTATATATTTATATATCATAGTAGGTACCGGTGCTTATCATATGTAAGTGAAGTGAAAAAATATATTAATACACATAATGATAATTATAATTCTCTCTGTATATTAAGTGATTAATTAATAAATAATTCATTTACTACTCAATTCATTTCATTCAACACATTATTTCATATATTGTAAGTTTGTTTGCCTTTCCATATAATGTTATGTTATATTCAAGACAATTCATACAGAAAAACACGACTAAATAAAGAGTAAAAAATACATTTTTGTTATACAAATAAAATCTAAAGTAATAATTTGTAATAAAATGACGGAATTGTAATTAAATTAAATGCATAAACAAATTGAAAATTAAATATAAAATATAGTACACAAAAAAAATGCCGAAAATTCAAATTCTGTATAATTTATACGAAAAAGTATGTTATAATTAATTGTAAAAACAATATTGTTTTGTGTGATTGGATTGAGTATTTTGTTATTGGTTTAGTGGGAGAGAGTGGGAGAGAGAGAGAGAGAGAGAGATCGCGCATCCAATGTGTCATAAAACAGTTGTTAATTAAATTGGATGCGAAAGACTAGCTCTAAGTATAGCTAACAATCCAATGGTTAGATAAAAAAGACACACAAAACGCTATGTTTGAAATCAAATACAATAAATACAGAGCGAATATATCCAGTCTTTCTCAATACCGGTGCGAAACACAAATAATTGGACACTAGTGTCACATATCATCCCTTCATATGTGTTGTGCCGACAATTGATACCAAACGATATGTTTTATACAATTATTCCGTATTCCACACCATATCTCACAGTCGACTAAAGTGTGGTCCAAAATATATATCAATTCCGGTATATATTCTGTATATCTATGGCTAACATATAAAAGCCAATAATGCTATTGATATTTACTTCATGTAAGGCAATGGTACTGTATAAATTACTGATACCATATGGGGGTCACCCAGAGGTTTATTTACAGGGAACAGTATCTTTATTTATGTTTGTTGTGTTGACTTGAAAAATATTCATGTATTTATTTGAGCGGAAATTTGCTTTAAATATTAAGCAAATACTCCATTATTACTATCCATACGAAGTCATAATTCCTTTCCTTAAAGGGGTATTGACTTTGAAAATGTGTGTATATATTAGGCTACAATTGCATAAGTGATGAGCTGAGCAGCACCGGTATAGCAACCGAAATGCCAAGACATGTATATCTGTATTGAAAGTAACACATGAGAGAAGATATACCCGAAAATCATTAGAGTCTTCAACGAAAACTCTTTACTCGTGAATGTATTGATCCGCGAAAAACAGTTTTGTATTATACTGTACACTGTATGGTAAGGAAAGGCAGAATATTTAGAGCAAAACTGTGTGCAGAATATATACAGTATTATGAGAGCACTGGTAGATAGATATACGGTATATATACCAACACAACAGGCAAAGTGTTGCCAACAAATACCCAGTAATTCAGTAGACATTTCTCTCGCACAACCATTTCTTTCAGTAGGCGTTCAATAAGTGTTTTATTTGTTGAGATGGACTCAACAGTCAGAGCCTGTGATAGCTATAAGATTGCTGGGGATGGGAAGGGATGGAGAGGTAGAGTGGAGAGTGAGTTATAACAGAGGAATTGGTAGTAATGGTAATATCGATGGCACTGGAGGTGTATGTGTGATATGTAGTGATTGTAGTATTTCGATGGGAAATAAAAGGCTCATCACTTCAGATGAGAGAGAGAGAGAGAGAGAGATGAGATGATGTGAGCAATCCTTTTAATGCATAAGTTATTGCAATATTAAACCACAATATAATGGCTGAGAATGTATTGAGCATTAGTTGGTGTGTGTTGTCTATGTTTTTGGGAGTCATTCATTATAATGAATAAATAATAATAATAATAATAGAGAGTATAGTATTATTTGGTATATAATAGATAACGAGAGGCAGTGAACAGAATGTGAGAGTAAAACATGAAATTATTTCATAATAAAAGCCAATATATTATGAATTGTGTCCCATATAATGTGGAATAATGTTACATGATAACTAATATGAACAGGTATGGCAAACATATTGTTTAGCGTACTGATAACTAAATAAATGAATAAAAAATAAGTGCAAATAGAAAACAAATATATTTATACATGTAATTCAGATTTATAATTTATTAATATATGTGAAATGTTAGCGAAAATTATTTGGATATAAATTATATATTAAAGTGAGAGAGAAATGAATTTTCTGGTGGACTCTCGTATTGGAGGCTATTGTCTGAATAATAGCACTAATGGTCTGTCTTTGCAGATGAAAATGAGTTATGATTTTTGTAACTCTAATGGTTTATAGCAAAACCCATACAAATACTAATAATACGGCTAAACAGTGATTCAAATTATTGAAATATTTATCAAAAAAAGCAAACATACACACACTAATATAATAAACAGTTAGCATAATATATGTAATTCACTTATGGAGTACTACACTCTCTGTGTTAATACTTTGCCTATTATTTTGTTTGAGAGAAAATTGTATTATAATTATTCTCTGCCCAACACTAATGATGAGTAGAAAATAACATTTGTATTGATATTTCAAACGAAATCTAAATAAATAAGTCATTAGTGAAGGGAATATAACAATACGTTTCGTTGAGATTCAAACTTATACCAAAAACTTATGGTACAAACCATTTGTTTGACAAAAAACAAACACATTCTCTGATATATTGGTCCATAAAAATGGTTTTTAGTTTTGTAATTATATTTTGGCAATTGTACAGTGAATTGCATTTCCTAGTTTTTACTTTTTATAATACAATACACGTATTGATTACACCGTATGGCCATTATTATACCTCATATTTAATGAAACATTTTATATACAAATTATATTTGGGTGAATAGTTTATGGCATTTTATTTTCGTACTTAAAGTAGGTATTGTTATTGAGTATAGCTCTCTCGCTATGTCTTAATTCATTCATTAATAATGAGAGAGAGAGAGAGAGAGAGAGAGAGAGAGATTTTGTAATTTTATAAGTGATAAAAAGCCGACACAACAAGACATATAACAAAACGATTGGCCTTTTGTTATAATCTGGAGGAATGTATAGTCAGTCTATTATATGTATTGATGCCATCATTATATTAAAGTGCATTATCGCCGCACAAAAGGCCCATTGATTGGTGAGGGGTCGGGATGCGAGCGCAGCCACCATTGACTGGCAGTACAAAACACATTTTTATATCATATATTGAAAAGCTAATAATTCCCTGGGTCAAATACTTTGAGTGCACCTCAACCAGATGTATAATATCTCTCGCAAAGGAATTATAAATTTATTAATAAAAGGAGTATTAATACAATAATACAAAACACTGTTAGGTATGGAAATAATTGCGCTTTTTGTGCATCCCTGTGCCCCCAGTCGTCAATCAATACACGCCAGAGCACCGGTAGATTGTCTACAAGTTATATATATTTTTTATGGTAAGGAAATTTGTTGAATACCTAAAATGTTTTGCTTTATAGTTTTTTGTGTATTATATTCAGGTGTGAGTGGAAAGTCTCTACAACTAGTAATGCCTTCCAGTTATGAAAATACCTTGTATACCAGTGCGGCTCCGGTATTATTAATACATGTAGAAAACGCAATGAAATATAAATTTTATTTATATTTTTTTCAATTCAATGGTATGTATGGATGGGATTCAAGAGAATATATCTCTTTTCGCAAGTATTCCTACAATTTTGTGAATTATTTTTTCGCTCAAAACTATTTCTATATTCAAAACATTTTTATATTTATATATTAAGTCGAAAAAAGTGAACAAAAAAGGAGTGTTTAAGACGTATTGCATAACAGATAGAAAATTGAGTGCAATTTTATGAGAGAGAGAGAGAGAGAGAGAGAGAGACTAAGAGAGAAAAATTCATATCATATGAAGAGCTAAGCCATGAAAAACTGTTATATATTTTGTGTCACAAAAAAAGTATAACTAATATATTCGTAGAGGGAATGCCTTCCAGTACTCACTTCTAGCTCTCATAGAGTAAAGTTAACAACAGTTAGTAAAACAAAATATATAATAAGAAATTAGAAAAAGTCTTGAAATGTCAGAAACAGTTTGAATAACACTTTAGCATTAATACTGTTGTGAACTACTGGTGCTCTCCATACCGTACGGAATCACTATTTTTTCTTTTAGGCTGTCTTTTGAGTTAATTTCAGGAAATTATTTCCCATTTCTTATATAATATACTGTTTCGGTTCAACAAAATCGGTTGTCATTCATTATAAGCGGATTTATATATAAGATATAATACATTATATACTACTCATGGCATTGATATACACTATACACACGTATGTCATAAGAAAGCAATACTTTTTTCTCGTAAGAAATTTATTCTCCATTCGTATTATTATTATTATTATTATTACATACAGTAGTCGTTGTATTACAGCCTAAAAGGCAAATAAAATTGAAGATTATTTTTGTGTATGCATTGACCGACGGTTATGTGTGTATGTATGTGAGCACCAGTATGTTTATTGAACTACTGTTCCAATAAGATATTAGATACGGTACAGAATATACAAATATAGAGAATATTCTGTGCAATTGTATTGAATCTAAAGGACTGCTTGAATGACACGAAAGTCCTTAAACGTGAACTTCTATTACAAGTAATATATGATTAGTATTAGTAGAATATTCTCGTATAAATTCTCGAGCCTTTCGATAAACTATTGGATTCTTATTTTAATTTACCAATTCTTATGCACATGGAGTACATGGTCTCTCTAACACTACCAGTGCTCTCTCCCACTCCGCCACTACTTAATGTTCATTAGATTTCTCAGTTAGTCTTAAATAATTGATTTCTCATGTATTCAACAGTTTTCTTAAGTCTCTGTATCGGAGCTGTTGTCGTGTGAATGAAGTGGTAATCAGAATATCACTCGAGATATAATGTCTTATAATTTTGTGATTAGATTTGGGAAGTAATGCCTAAAATGTTTGGACGAGTTATGAAGACATGATATTTTGCGACACAAATCGTGTCTGAAATAAATGTTTTTGTTTTTTGTGTCTACACTTCGAGTGATTAGAAAAGCCTTTTAAATGAATATTTAAATCCAGAGATTAGTTACCAATTAAGATGCGATTTAAAGTGCACTTTTCAAATGGAGGGCTCACTGTGTATATTGAAAGGGAATGGGAGGTCAGATCTTCGCGATTTTCTCTAAAGAATATTCTGTAGAGAGTGCAGAGTTTGGGGGCAATGAATGTTGGCATCCAATGCAACACATACTTCAACTGCACTGTAAGGACTGGTAGGTATTGATTGGGGAGAACTCATTGCATGCGATGCCAAAGAAATTGAAGAAAGAAAATCGATTCCGAGAGAGAGAGAGAGAGAGAGAGAGGACTGGGAGGTAAGATAGAGAACCCGGAGGTTTAGTAACTTTAGTTAGCAATGCGGGCATCGCTTCTTCTCGGCGTATAAAACCCTATTTTCTCTCATCAATAAAATGTGGAGAGAGAGAGAGGGAGAGCTATTGAGATGAAAAATATAAAAAAGAGAGTAAGACTTAGACATCAATTGAGAATTGAATCTTATATGATATGAATTATACCAACAATAATAGCGATAGATATACAGTGCATCTGATGCCCCATAGCTATAGCCATCCTTTTTATCTATCATTTTCTCTCCCATTCACTCCCTGTGTCTCTCTTTATTTCATTAGGTCTGTAGTCATTGACAGCACAGGGATGGGGAGAGTGTGAGAGAGAATAGGAGAGAATGAAAAAGAAAATATATTTAACTTGACTTCAGGTTCTAATTCCCTAACAGTTAGGTTGGGCTCCAATTAACTTTCAAATGGTTGGGCACATGGATCTGATTTTCATTAACAACAAAAAGGGCACAAATTTTATTTATTGATCTCAGGATCTGTGTACTCAAGAGTCTCACTCACTTGAATACATCCCAATTGTGTGTGTAGTCTAAGAGTTAAGTATAAGTATATATAAAAGAAAAAGTTATTTAAAACAAGAAAAATAAAATTTATTATTGAATACCAACGCAGACTAATAAGACAGGCATTGATCGCCAGTCCCTTGATATGGCATATAAGACAAGAGATTACACCTTAACTATCAATAATAAATAATAAGTATAATAAGAGGCACAAGAAAACGAAAAAAAATAAATAATAAACTGAACCGAAAAATAAGTAAAATTAAATGACGCGTAAAGTGAGTACACTATACACACAACGAGACAATAATACTACACGAAAATAATTTTTTGAAAATATTATATATCCTATCATAGTAGTAGTAATAATAATTTGTTTGGAAAATGCATTTCTCGAGTCAATCATTAAAATTCTTGCGATTTTTTTCTGTTTAACTATTATTTGAGATTATTATAGATTTTTGTGTCGGCAATGGATTTGCTGTTGTCTTATCTATTTTGCAGTAGTGATGAGTCTATCGTTTTTTTCGTAGGATTTTTGTGTATTTTATTTAGGAGTTAATCGCAAAAATAAAATCACATCTCTCTCTCTCTCTCTCTCTCTCTCTCTCTCTCTCTCTCTCGATAACAAAACAAAGTCTCTCTCAAACAAAATACTCGTCTCTGTCTTCATACATATAATGATATTTTGTCGATAATAGTTAACTACAAAAACAAAATACATTAAAAAACTACTTTTCCGATCAGATATCTCTCAGCCATCAAACTCACTGCCAGTGTCTGTGGACCTGTCGGTGGGTTCAGTCAGCCGTACGGACACAAGAAATGCCGAAATATTTGTGTCTCTCTTTCTTATATATTATTGATATTATGGGAAAAAAGATGACATAAAATCTGTAAACCATTCGTAAGGTATAAAAAAGCTTTTTTGTCAAAGTCTTAAACTATAAGCCTTTTTGATATCCAACACATCGTACGGGATATGAATCGTAATTACATTCTTACAGTGCATTTCACATATTATAAGGGGTTAGGGATGTGACTATACAAACAGTCTTAACAAAATACATATAAATTATACTAATTTTATTTTATATGTAAATAATAGATAATTTTATATTATATTGTTTGTTAACACTGAATAATAGTACCCAAATATAGACCCGGAATATATTTTGTCAATAAAAGCTGATGTTGAGGTGATGGGGCGGTAGTGATGGTTACGCATCACCAGTCAGTATAAGACTTTGTGAACAAAACTGTACAAAATTATAATTAAACTCAAATCAACAAATCTGTGTCCAATTGATAGACACACTTGTTGTCAAAGTTACATCAAAATACAATCAATATCACCGACATTTGTATTTTAATTTTTTTTTTGTTTTAAAGGCTTACGACTTGTGACCACAAAATTGTATGATATTTTTGAATCGATGAGAATATATCCATAGATAATGAGTATATAATGAATGCATCGAAAGCTTACCTAAAAGACAGAAAAATAAGATATAATTTAATTAATCAATTTATTAAAAATTTAATTATTTATATAAAATTTAAAATGATTAATGTTCCCAATGTCATAAATTTAAAATATGTGGCAAAGTCTAAAAGTTTTTAATAAAGTAGAATAATTTAAATTGTATACATTAAATTATATTATACAATTAATTGTTTGTACACTATATGGAAATATTTGCTCAACAAAAGTGGGAGTGAATAATATTTGTATGTTTTTATGTTTTCAATGGTATTTGTTGTGCAAAAGGGATGACATAATGAAGAGGGAGACCAGACTGACAGTCGAGTCGATGGATGTATTCATTTGCAAATTCATGGAAAGGGAGACACAACTGAAGAATTCTCTGGTCTCTCTCTCTCTCTCTCTCTCTCTCTCTCTCTCTCTCTCTCTCTCTCTCTCAATAGTATGTGTCATAACATGAAAAGAAAATCACAGCAAAAAATATTTTTATCAGGTCTTCGGTATTCTTGACGACCAATTATATGGTGTTATTCGTGGATATCTGTGCAGCTCTTCAGACTACATGTGCCGACAATTATATGTTTTGAGAGACAGAGAGTTAGACACAGAATGCGAGGAGAAAAACATGAGATAAATGGATGGAAAGGAATACTATTTTTATGTGGGGAAAGGGATGTTGAGTAGGGGAACGGGTGGATAAGGGATTGTGTGTTTGGCGAAAAAATACGACAAATGCAAGGATTGATTTTCTCATTAGTTTTTATTATAGGATTTTGTGTTACATTTATTGAATGAACAAAAAATAAAATCATACTTTTGTCTCACAAAACACACACAAGTCTATCATTAAATTTGTTTCAATAATTTTGTTTTACGATTCTTTAATACATAAATAGATTATTAATTATAAGCCAATGTTTAATGCTATGTTATTTTATTGCTTTTGCTATATTTTTAACGTTTCAATTCAACAAAAAAAGTTAAACATAAATATAGTACTAATGTTTTAATTACTTTATATTAGTGTTTTTATTATATTAATAATGTTTCATGTAATGTGTGTTTCGTTTTTTATTGTATGCAAAATGATTGAATGTTTTAAAAATAAATGTGATTTAATAACACTTTGTGTTATCGCGATGTTGAATGAGAAAATTGTGACACAAATTTATAAATAATAATCACTTGATTTATATTTTATTGTTAATAAATATAATTACGAATCGCTAGTCGAGTGAATAATTTAATGTATTTTCTATTAATACGATATCAACAGTAGTTTTCTTATTATATGTATGCCTTATCTATGAGACAAAACACAAAATTTTAAATCTTATTTTACTTAATACCCGTTTCTGAAGGACAAAATTATACTCAGAAATATAATACTAAATAAAAAAATTGTGACACATAAACAAAATTTGTAAAACTTAAAAATTAAAAACAAAACAGAATTTCTAATGTTATTTCCCATTTTCACAGAATATATTAGTCATAATTGAATGTGTAATGCATTGTAAGTACAGAATCCGTATTAAACTACATAAATAAATAAATAAAATTCATTTTTGATTTTGTTATGTAATAAATAAATTTATATTTTATATGAAAAATATTTCCCGATATCATTAACACAAACTACTGGTGTGTATGTATATGTGTGTACTCTCCCAGTGTTTTTGTGTGCCATTGCTTAGAGCACTGGTAGGCACACACACCTCAAAAAAATTTACTCTATGAAGGAATCGATGCGAGAATATTATTGATCCACAAAATTCTCGCGAACCTCCAGTTCCCCTGAATACGATGCACACAATATTACAGTGCATGATGTATGGAAAGCCTAAATTTCATTGCAATACATTGCAAAGTAATGCCAGTCGACTGTGAAATGCCATTCCTAGTCGATAGGCACCGACTATTAAGATCTACTGTACTCTATGGCCCCTAACATCACAGACAGTATACACACGCTATTAGTTAGTGAAGTGAATGTTATATCAAATGCGAGTTCACTATCAAAACTATGATATATTTGCGCTCATAGTATTAAATGCACACTATTTTTAGATATAAAGCTACCTATTTATACAGTATATTCAATAACATATATACACTGTAGTAATGAATAATTTAAAAACACAAAACTACTTTAATCTCATTAATGATTATTTAATGATATAATTGTAAACCTCTTTGGCAAATACGACTAATAATAGGAGCGATGTTTTTCACCATTTATTTAAACGTCAACTTTCTGTATATATAAATGTTATTGTGTTGTATATAAGTGTTGTATATATATCTCTTCCTTTAGATAGATATCTCTCTACCTATCGTTCTCTCTCTCTCTCTCTCCCTCTCCCTCTCTCTCTCTCTCGTATAATCTGATCATTAAAAATGAATAAATACTGCTTTAGTTTCCATACATATATATTAAGCTTAAATGCCATTCGAGTGATACACCAGTGATTGCAGTGATATTTAACGGGAAATAATTGATACGAAAAGCGAGAGAATAAAGAGAAAAGAAATATAATAAAAACAATAATGAATTTGAGATTCAATTCAATTCACACACACATTGAGTATTCAATGCCAACACCAGCACTACCAGCCCTACAACAAAAAGGCCATTAATAGTGATTAGCGATAAGACATATAACTTATAATGATTTTCTTGGGATTATATTTCTAATGTGTTTTTGTTTCTATAAAAAAGAGACACAAATGAATATATATTTGTAATGCCGGTGCCGATGGGAACGGGAGTTCAGCGATGCATCGGTTCGACACCTTTAATAACATAACCGAAAAAAATTGTTTTTCCGAAAAATATATTTCAGAAATCCGTATACTTTTAGGAAATGTATTTGAAATTGATTTGAATGTATCGTTAGGTATGGCCAGTGAGAGAGAGCACTGGTATGCCATCGATAGAGAGAATATTATTTATTGTATGTATGCTTAACCATATGCCAACCCCCTTGTAACCCCCGGTGCCCTTTTTTATTCATGTTCACTACCTGTGCGTTCAATACCTGTGTTTTATGCCAAACACAAAATATATTGTTTATTATCATATATGGGGTTAACGTGTCTCAAGTCAAGACATGTCACGGTTTGGCCCCTAAAAACATGTCTAAAATTGAGCACCGGTATATCAACACACAGGTACTTTGCAAAAACATATACATAATTTTTTGAGACTAAAATACACGATAAGAACACTAAAAGTGGTATTTAAAGTCAAATTGTAGACAACATTAAGCATTAAGATTGTGTTTATCGCTAAAAAACAAAAATTATTATACCATTTGAGTTGATAGGGATGTACTACGAGAGCACTTGTATCCCAAACGCCTACATCTCACCAAAAAACATTTTACAGTGAAAATTGCTTTCTGAATAATCAGATATAATATATGCCAGTCCCTATTCATCCATAACCTGATTCATATTGTGTTTAATGCAATTTAGTGCAATCAAAAAAGTAGTATTATTTATATATTTATGTAATGTTTGATTTAATAATTGCAAACCACTTAATATTTGCGATTATTTATGCGTTATTTTATTCATAGGTCTGGTCTGTTTTAATGCGAAATATACATATAAGGCATAGGGAGGGTATGGTAGGGAGGTCTAGTATTACAAGGGTTTCTAATTTTAATTTCAATTTTTATTATACCTCGAAGTGCTATAAAAATTTTGCTCTTTTTCCCATTTTTATTTAGACAATAAACAGCTTTTTATTATAATATCTCATATAATAAATACAAGTATAGTTTTATCTGAGCAAACAGTTTTGTGTTAAGTATCAAAATATATAAAACTAAAAATTTGTTTGAGTATTATAATAAATTTAATTAAAATTATAATTATTTTCCCCACTTATTCGCGCAAATAAAATGTGATTTAAATATTTATTAATATTTTTGTTATTTAAAACTTTTATCTCACCAAACACTTAATAAAATTAAATTATTCATCAAATATTATGTTCTCAATTACATTACATTAAGTGTTATTTATATAATCATTATTTAAAAATTGCTTTTATTTTTCAAAATGTATTGAATATCTCGCATATTTTGCATATAAACTCATTCTCTATTATATTATAATGATTTCCCATATAATGTGTAGAAAATATATTTTCCCTAAAATTATTGAATATATTATTAAATATTTTTTAGTCGAGACTTAAAATACACTCTGAAATGCACTCAAATTTTAGACACAATTATCTGCGAAACGTATCGTAAAAAACAAAGAAAACACTCAAAATATATAATAACTGATGAAATCTGATCACTGGATGACTGAATATAATTATTATTAATGGAAACACAGAATATCTCAAATATATTATTAATACTCGGGATACCAGTGCCCTCTCAATGGGTCGACGCATCGAAAAATTACACACAAATCGCTAGAAAATACATATATATTACCCGATAATAATAATCGTAAAAATAATATTTTAAAAAATAGTTTTTTTGTTTTCAATGCACACAAGAAATTATGAGTTCCTAATAGACAGGGAGGAAACGGATGGCAAAACATCTGCCATACAAGTCGTGTATGTATTTTGTAGTTCACGATAAATGGTTAGCGTTTTTCGGGAGCCATTGTTAGCTCATATTATTAGAGACTGACTTCAAAAAAACAAATATGTATTTAACAGTAATTTATATTTGTATTGCGAGGGGTAGGGGTTGAAATGTGGACCAAATTAGATGGGATGTTCCTGCTCGTTTGGGGAACTACACTCTGTCTGCCTCCAAAAAACTATTATTAAACAAATGAGTTGTAAATACAATGCCATTCCTTATGATAGACTGGTATATCGGTTGTCAGACAAAAGTATTGCTTAAAATATTCTGTTATTTATTTAATACACATAGAGTTTAAAGTCGAGAGACAGTAATAGGGAAAGGGATATATGGGAACCGATAAGGTAGGGGTTGAAATGTGGACCAAATTAGATGGGATGTTCCTGCTCGTTTGGGGAACTACACTCTGTCTGCCTCCAAAAAACTATTATTAAACAAATGAGTTGTAAATACAATGCCATTCCTTATGAATCATAAGTTATGATAGACTGGTATATCGGTTGTCAGACAAAAGTATTGCTTAAAATATTCTGTTATTTATTTAATACACATAGAGTTTAAAGTCGAGAGACAGTAATAGGGAAAGGGATATATGGGAACCGATAATTATGATAGACTGGTATATCGGTTGTCAGACAAAAGTATTGCTTAAAATATTCTGTTATTTATTTAATACACATAGAGTTTAAAGTCGAGAGACAGTAATAGGGAAAGGGATATATGGGAACCGATATATTAAATTAGAAAAGGCGTGAAAGTGAAGGCACCGACAGATTATGAGTGTAGTCATCATCTCATCACTACTACCGCACCTAATACTGAGCGCCGGGTTTCAAACCCATGTGTTATTCAAATGGTAATCCTTTTGGTAGAAAAAATAGCTTATAATTCAATTTTCAATATAATTCTAGTCTCTCCCTCACTGCCAGTCTGTATGTGTGTATCTATTGAGCTCCTCATCCTCTTTGGCATATACTGCATATACCGGTGCTGTTGTGCTAACCAATAGTTAATCGACTTTGAAAAAGGAAATCACATTTTCTATTATTTTTACTATTCATTCAATAACTGTTACGATAGACGAGTCTCTAATAATAGTCTCTCACATAATAGGAGTCTCTCTATTCCCTACTCCTCAATGATTCACATCCCTATCCATCACTAATTCTGCTCTCTCTCTCCCTCCCTCTCTCTCTCTCTCCCTATTTTCTCACTGTTAATATTGAATTCAATTATCGCAGATATCAATACACCTCTTATTCACAGTCAGTTTCTCACTCGCAATCTATCCACTCATTTGTGTAACAATTTTTGGAGATTCAAATGCAACTGAAAATGGTTGCTACACACTACACATCACTGTCACATCCCTGTGCTCTCACTGTCTCTCTCTCACCCACCAGTTGTGTGAATGGGAACTGTTTCAGTGATATTTCTTGAGGTCGATCTCTCTCTCTCTCTCTCTCTCTCTCTCTCTCCCTCAGACACACAGTTGGATACAATTCAGGCCCCGAAGTGATATTCCCGGCACTAGTAGTGTATGCGACAGCAAAAAAATGGCAATCGGATAGCACTGTCAGCATGCGGTCACGGGTTATGGATGAGCACAGGTATACATGGGATATAAAAACAGGGATCACCAGACAATAAACAGCTCAAAATTGTTACTTAATTCAATAAAATACCCCCCGGTTTGACATACTATTACAACCGAGACAATATTAATGTAGTACACTGTTAATATTGAATTCAATTATCGCAGATATCAATACACCTCTTATTCACAGTCAGTTTCTCACTCGCAATCTATCCACTCATTTGTGTAACAATTTTTGGAGATTCAAATGCAACTGAAAATGTCTAATGGCTGCTACACACTACACATCACTGCCACATCCCTGTGCTCTCACTGTCTCTCTCACCCACCAGTTGTGTGAATGGGAACTGTTTCAGTGATATTTCTTGAGGTCGATCTCTCTCTCTCTCTCTCTCTCTCTCTCAGACACACAGTTGGATACAATTTAGGCCCCGAAGTGATATTCTCGGCACTAGTAGTGTATACGACAGCAAAAAAATGGCAATCGGATAGTACTGTCAGCATGCGGTCACGGGTTATGGATGGGCACAGGTATACATGGGATATAAAAACAGGGATCACCAGACAATAAACAGCTCAAAATTGTTACTTAATTCAATAAAATACCCCCCGGTTTGACATACTATTACAACCGAGACAATATTAATGTAGTTTATATTGAAAACTACAATTTAATTGCACCGAAATTACGAGAAATATTTACCCTGAGCACCCCCTCCCGGGGTACGGCCACAGAAATTGGCGGATTTACTGACAATAGTCGAGACAATAAAGTAATACATTTTGAAAAATGTCTTATTATTACTCGTATTATAAGATTTTTGTCGTAATATTTTCGCTGAGAATATATTCTCGTAGTATTAGTTCAGTAATTGAAAACATATATCAGTCATCATTTTATTTTCAAAATAGCATTTTTGGGCATTATTTGAGAAATGTTATTTTTCTACTATTTTAATGCCATTTGTTGTATCGACTAATACTCTAAGAGATTTGTATTTTTTGTGTGTCGGACACAAAAATGTCTTATTTATTGTTCAGTCAGATATCTATCCGTATATTCCTTTGCCAACAAATTATTGGTATGTATTTCACAGTCACTGCAGAGAAATAAAAACGACTTAAACTTTTTTATTACGGAAATTAAATCTTTGAGAAAAGTCGTAAAACGTTTAGAGAGATTGGAGAGAGAGAGAGAGAGAGAGAGAGAGAAAGAGAGATTCACTTATTATGCAAAAGCGAAGGGATTTTAATCTAATGTCGAGAGAGAGAGAGAGAGAAAAGTTTCTGTATTTTTAAAACTCCTTAAAAAATATATAATAAATTTTGCGCAAAAATTTATTTTCTTATATTTTATTTATGAGTCTTTAGTCTCTAGAAACGAAACGAGAATTTCGTTTTAAAGCGATTAATAAATATTTTAAATATACTTTTTACTCGATTTTTATTAGCGATTCATAAAAATGCAAAAATAGACCCAAAAATAATAAACATATTTCGAGTTTGGAATTATTTGCCAAAAATATATGATTTTTTAATTCATAGATTAAATTCGTGACTAAATATTAATTGTTTTGCAATTAAGAGACGACTCACACAGACGTGAATACTGTAGTTAGAAAAATAAAATTATATTTTTCGTTAAGTTTTTTAAATACTTATTTCTCAACACTAGAGAGAGAGAGAGAGAGAGAGAGAGAGAGAGAGAGAGCATTATTTTTATATAAATTATTCGCCGCTCTTTTTGAACATTAAATATAAAACAAGTTTTAAAAAACATGAGAGAAATATCTTATGGTTTTCGAGTGCTATTTATATAAATATATTATTTCGCATATATTTCCCCATATATACCCTCATCATTGAGAGGGAACAGGGAGATCAGGAACATCCGAGTCATTATAGCCCGTGTGTGAGCGCACAACCATTTTGTCCGCAATTAATCAAAATTAATTAATAATAGAAATCGCTTTTAAAAAACAAAATTCAAAGAAATTTTTCACTCGTTTCGCGCATAAAAACGAGAGAAATATTTCTTGTATTTAATGAGAGAGGGATTAGTAATAAAATGAAAAATAGTAATACAGTATTAACGAGAGAGTGAGTGGAGGGGACGGGGAGCCACAGCACAGGTATGTGTGTCTGTATGGTATGGTATGCGTACGGGGGATAGGGATGCGAGTGGCATGGGAGGAGGAGATGAGAGGGAATTATATGATAGCCATGAGAGACGAAAAAATGATTACTTTCGTAAAACAAATATCACAATCGGCTAAATGAGAAATAGCCGTTTGGCATACTGTGCATCCCATTTCATAGTACTCCCGGTGCTCACTCGCTCTCCCTGTGCTCTCTCTTTCTCTCTCACTCGCATCTATCTATCTCTCTCTCCCGGCGCTGTCCAGACCACACACAGGGAGTGAAACACTGGGATGAGTACTGATTGAAGGGGATGTGCCGCAGCTATCAGCACAGGTATGGGATAAGATAGTTAGGGAACTGGAGATCGAGGCACATGGAGAGGGGAACTGTATGCATAGATACATAGTTGACAACCCTATGGGCCACAGATATAATAACATGGCTTACAATATGTTTTATATATTATTTTAAGCACATCGCCGTGTGTGTCGGCGCTCACATTGGGCACAGGTATGGTATGCCCTTAGTCTTGCCCTACCGGCCCCCTCTCGCACAGCCAATTCATACCTGTCTTATTATAATGAAGGTTATGGTCATTGACGACGACGTCAAAGAGTCGCCTAATTTTAAGTCCCTTTTTGTTTGGTTTTAAAATCATTATTTACAGTACGCTTGCCGTGAAATGCCCGGTGCTCACGGCGCATACCTGGCCACATAATATGCATATCCTATTAATGTGTATAATAAACGGCAAACAAAAGACGTTTTCACTTTTAAGTCCATCATATCATTCATCATATAATACTAATCCCTCACTAAATGTCTCAAACGTTTGATTTGTAGATATAATCATATTTTCTTAACTGAAAGCGAAAATCTCTTTTTAATATTGTATTTGTCTTAAGCATTGAAAATCATAAGTGGATATCAATTATATTTATGGCTCTCTCTCTCTCCCCTTGTAATACATTTTTTGTCTTCACTCTTAAAAAAAGTAAAACTAATATTTCTTAGCATTACTCGTATTGAATACACTATTAAACAGCATGTCTTATAATAAGTGGTATAATAAGTAATAGTTATATCTTGTAGTGTCTCCCCTCTCTTTAAATATCAATTCCTGTCACACACTTTAGCGTTAAATGTATGACCATATTATGAGGGGCCGGGGCCTCCCTGTGCTATATAGCGCCAGTGCTCATCAGTGGCAGTGGTTAAGGGACGTTTGATTTGTAGATATAATCATATTTTCTTAACTGAAAGCGAAAATCTCTTTTTAATATTGTATTTGTCTTAAGCATTGAAAATCATAAGTGGATATCAATTATATTTATGGCTCTCTCTCTCTCTCTCTCTCTCTCTCTCTTTCTCTCTCTCTCTCCCCTTGTAATACATTTTTTGTCTTCACTCTTAAAAAAAAGTAAAACTAATATTTCTTAGCATTACTCGTATTGAATACACTATTAAACAGCATGTCTTATAATAAGTGGTATAATAAGTAATAGTTATATCTTGTAGTTAGAGGGGAGAGAAATTTATAGTTAAGGACAGTGTGTGAAATCGCAATTTACATACTGGTATAATACTCCCCGGCCCCGGAGGGACACGATATATCGCGGTCACGAGTAGTCACCGTCACCAATTCCCACTGATGAGGGGTATATACACTGTGCCAGTGATAAACAAAACCAAATAAATAAACTTAATGATGGACTTCGCAGATAAGTGTGTGTGAGAAAAGCAATTGCATAGAGCACTGGTAGGTGAGGGCACATACATGCCATGCGATGGTACTGTACACTGTCTTCCCATCAGATAATACCACGAATGCACTCAACTATACGCCACAGCAATGGGTTCGCCATTGGATTCATAAAACATATTGTCGCTATACAGAACTTAAAATCTCTATATCACTAACTAACGGTAGAGTAACGAGCGGTAATCTGTGTGTATAGTATGCTCTCTCTGACAATAGATGAGATGTCGAGAGAGAGAGAGAGAGAGAGCATCTCCACATCTCTCCCTCTCCTCCCATTCCCTTCTGTATGGCTTTCCCATTGATTATCGATGAGACAAATATACTCAAAACAATGGCTTTGTTTTTACTCTGGAGTCAGATATACATCCACTGACGAGAATGACTACTAAACCCCCAGCGTTTAAGCTATGCCTCACATCTTAAGCCATGATTTACTTATACACAGAATATTTGTCTTTAAATCACAGGTCAGTCAATATTTCCTGAGATCTCTTAACAGTGATATCAGTTGTCCATTGATCAGACAAAGAGAGACTATTGACAACTACCAGACTGTCCATCTCCTACCATACCATTCCCACTGTATTATTAAAAGTCTTAGTTTTTGCGGACTAAACATGAGATAAACAAAAGACCGATTGGCTTTCATTAGTTTTGATTTTAATTCAAAATACCTTTAAATTAATATAATGTAAAATTTACACTTTAATTTGTAATGTAATTTGTAATTGTACTTATAATCAGTTTAAAAGAAACATATATAATTAAACATTTTATATAAAATTTATAAACAAAAATAATATATTCTTAACATATTTACAAGAGACAATTAAAATTTATACAATTTTCAATATGTGAATTATTTAAACTAATTAATATTTTAAAATATACATAACTAACTAAAATATTTTAGCTATTATAAAAATAACTTTATTAAGCTTAATAACAATTATACGCTATATACGCTTAAATGTATATTTCCATGTTATTATGTTATTCAGCATTTTATTATCTGACTTTTGATAACGTTTAGTTACTTTAATATATTTATCAAAATATGCAAACAAATTGTTTGAATTGAGTATTTATGAGATACTGTAAGAATAATATGGAATTTCTCACATTATATGAATTATTAACTGTATAAAATACAAATTAAAAATATATTTCTAATTTGTCATAAATAATTTTTGTATAATAAAAGAGTAAGAAAACAAAACTTACAATCTTAAATTCAGTATATTAACCTAGTATATTCAATGTATTTATGTGAGAATTAATAAGTGCGTACAGAAAGGACAAAGGACATTTATCAGAAGGGATAACGTTATAAAAGTAAGAATTTGTTTATTTTCCAAATATCTTCATAACCTTAAGTTTTCATAATTTTCAATTAATCCATTAGTTGCTCATATGTTTATGTTATGTGAATTGTTATTCAGATAAGTTTTATCCATTAAAATAAGTTATATATAGTGAAATTATTTTTAGTAAACTTGACAGGATAAACAAATAAGTCTATTTTAGAGGTTTCTTTACAAAACACTGAAAACGCCTTACGTTTTACGTGTTATGATAGTTGAAAAACGAGTAACATTTGCGGTATTATATAATGTGTTGTGTATATTATATACTGTGCACACCATTACATACCAGTGACCAGATTTCCTGTTTTTGTGTAACAGTCCTCTCTCTCTCTCTCTCTCTCTCTCCGCACAAAATCATTGCGTTTTACTGTTTTTGCCAAAAGTTTATAATATACTGACGAAAAAAAGTGAACCGACGACTAAACAAATCACTGGTTGTGTTGTGTTTAGAGACAAAGTTTGGAGTGTTTTACAGAAAACACTGTTTTGTTTAATTTTTGCCTCTTTTATAATATCTTCTGAAAAGTATTTTCAAAAGTAATAAAAAGTTTTTTTGTCTAAACTTTTAGCTCGCAATCTGGACGCGAATTAGCAGTGAATTATGTGTTACAAAGACCCGGTGCTCTGTCTTAACATATAATAAAAAAGAAGTAATAAAATAAATAAAAATAAAATAATTTGAGAGATAGGATAAAAATAAATATTGTTCCCAATTTTGTAGGGCATTAAAAATGTCAAATTGAGAGAAAAGGTTTGCAAACAAACGTAAGGCTCGTATGTATTTTCTTTTGACTGTAGTTTTGAGACAATATTTCATTTCATTTTTATATATTTTCCGGTTTTGTGTATAAAGAAAATCTTTTGTTTATCTTATATTTGGTTTTAAAATTCAATTCCCATTCAATAAATATTAAATAAATAATTTTTTTGCCAGACAAAACAAAATTTCTAAAATGGCTTTATATTATAATATGTAATATTTTTTATGCTGTAGTTATATTCGTTTAAAAATCATATTTGCAACAATTTTGATTTTGCTTGATAACAAGTTAGTAAACATATTACTTAAGTAGTAATTTTTGGTATATATTTATTCCGGTAGTAATGAATCAAATTAATTAATAGGTATAAAGTATCAGGGAGAGTCTAATGATAAGTGTTTAAGTGGAAAATAATTTGGTGTTTAGTTTGTCTGAGTTATGAGATCCTCGAGAAAGACACCAAAAATTGGTTGAACTGACAGACAGACGGTTCTCTCGTATAAACAATACTCTGATATATATTCAGCATTTGATTTACACGACCGTAGAGTCACTCACTGTATAAGACAGACACGAGTGGCGCAGAGTTTGCTCACAACAGGCATTACCACCACAACCCCCGACCATTCACTCCAACTGGATCTGTATGTGCACTGTATCTGTACGTTGAGATACCAGTGTTATTCGGTGTGAGTGATCTCGAAGGCAACATACCGTTCCTCTCTCTCATACATACTCTTCCCATAACATTGCGTTTCATAACCAATTCATTGAGTCGTTTGCTTACGTATGCCATCAAAGTGTGTGAACAGTACT
>CAJPVJ010000245.1:0-30690 GCA_905397405.1 Oppiella nova
ATCTGAAGTGGAAATTAGCCGAACATCGGGTCGAACACAACGGGGAGGCGGCCGACGAGGGCGAGGGCTCGTCGTTGGCCACCGACGGCCAGTCGTTGATGTGCGAGTGGGCCGACTGTGTGCTGACCTTTGGCTCGAAGCGCGAGCTGACACAACACGAGCACGAGATGCACGCCAACCGGTCGCAGTCGAAGTACTCGTGCGATTGGCCGCAATGTCGTGAGATTTTTGAGAACAAAATCGATTGGAGGAAACACGTGAGGACTCACGGAAAGATCACACCCACTGAGTGCGGTTACCCCGGGTGTCCCCTCAGCTTCTATAAACTCGATTCACTCGAGACTCACCGCAAAATTCATGAGACATTCACTTTGGATGAGTTGACTTGAGTTGTGGTCGCGTTTGAGTCAAATGATCATTAATTTGCTATTGTTTTGTATATATATATTAACCCGAAAATGGATTGTATTCTTATAGACAGCACACACCTCATGCCGCTATCGATAGAGTATATCAATATTTACTTCATTTATATAGAAAATATATTACGGTATCAATTACTCTATTACAAGTTTTATATGATATTTTGAAACAGATTTATTGTGTGAACATTAAATTTTTATTAAATGAATGTTTAATTGATTTTCAATAATAATTGTAATATTTTTGATTATTAACAAGAGCAGGTTAAATATTCGTCGGAAACAATAGTAAATTAACATTTTACTAGAAGCTACTGTATTACATTAATACTACTCTACCGGTAATTGTAAATTTCTGTTCACTATACCGGTCAATACAAACTACAAACAATCGTTTTGAATAATTATAAGAAATACATAAAAATATAATATAAAAACAAATTTAACGAATATTCTGTGATTACAAAGCATACTGTCTTAAGGTGGGGAAGCAGTGGTACCAGGGTCTGCCCTTATAGGACTGTCACATCCGTATATGTTTAGATAGTCCTGACAGACATTGGAACAAATTTAACGAATATTCTGTGATTACAAAGCATACTGTCTTAAGGTGGGGAAGCAGTGGTACCAGGGTCTGCCCTTATAGGACTGTCACATCCGTATATGTTTAGATAGTCCTGACAGACATTGGTGTTGACGGTCTGTGGATTTTGTGTACCACAGAAGGTACTGTCCATTGAAATGCTATTCTTGTGACATTGCTCCCGGAAATACGACCTTGCTGCCACCACTTTCTGACGCATCCAATCGTTGAATGTACAGATTTGCCAATACTATAATCAAGCACATAATATACAGTGATTTAAATTGTAGTGCGGTATTGGGAACATAACGTAACTTTATTATAAGAAATATATAGGAAAGCATATTCTCATAGAATTGAATGTATATTTTACGTGTTTATCGACTCCACAAAAGGTCTCCTCAATAGCACAGCAGTGTTTGCCGTCAAAGATGAGGGGCGGGGGAGCGGGTGTGGACGGCATGTAGGACTCGGACATCCATGGATCGTCCGTTTCGTTGTATAACTGTTTGGCTATAATTGGGTACAATTGTGCCAAAATGGCTGTCATATTAACACCCCATTTGGTGCTCAAACAGTCCCTGATCTGTAGTTCCTGGTCCGTCATGGGTTTGGTGGCCGGACACCTGTCCTCGTCGTTATAATACGTGCCATTTTCCCAACGACCCAAACATAACCACCCGCACCATAGAAGCCCTAATATAGTCTTACAAATTATGTTAAAAGTCATTTTCAAATCAAATGAATTTATTATTAAATGAGTTTTAAGATGTGGTTTATAACTACTAAATGCTTTGAGTTATGAGCTTAAAGTGACAGTAATTTCATGAAATCAGTGATTGTGTTACAAATTTTGAGTTATAGATTCAGATTCTTGAAATTTAAATACTTTGATTCAAAGCCTTTGAGGTTTTAGTTTTACTTTCAGGATAATTTTTATCTTTTATTTCAATGTATGAATGTATATTACTTTTAGTACGGTATTCATTTCTTACATTGAAATAAGAGTATTTTATTTGTTAACTAGATTTAACTCTGAAAATCAAATAATGTGATAACTTTCGTGATAATTCATTGATGTCTCCAATTGCTATTATATAATTACCGTAATATAAAATTATTAATTAATTAATTTGAATAAAATTTTAGTTAATTTTTATTGATATTAATATAGTACAGTATTAATATATTTACTAACGAGTTAGTAGAATTATTTATTTTTAGTAATTATCTCTAATATTAACTTTAACCTCAATTAAAAGTTGAAAACGATAAAATTTGATAAACGGTATTGATAATGCCGTATATTATCAATCATAATTTATGATGATTAAATTAATTAGATAAAATTTTCTAGGTTAAATAAATATTTATAGATAATAAATTCTATAATCTTTATAAATAATGAATTTTGTTTCCAGTGTCCAGTATTTTGATGGACTCATCAGTGTACAATAATTGTACAACATTAATAATTATTATTAATTATCTATTTCAGTATAAAATTATTTAAATAAACATACAAATAGTAAACTTTAATTTAGTTTTTTAAATGTCGAAATAATATTTAATAAAACCTTAAGTAATAAGTAATACAACTTGTAACAAACTATTACAGGTATATTAGTCTTATTATAATAAACAAATTTACTACTGTATAATTGTACGGTAAAGAGATGTTCTTATATTCATATATTATATGTTTTCGTATAAACATCCTTATTTAATTTTCATTTGCCCCTTAAATGTTTGCCAATTTAAAGCTAGTTGTTTGAATCGAGATATAAACACTAAAAGACAATATAAATTATTATATTTAAATATACCTAATTAAACAAGTCCGTATTATATTGATACGATAGTTATTACTATATTATTGTATATTGAAAATGAGCTAGTCAAACTATTGACTTTATTATCAAGTACTATTTAATACCAGTAAGTTGATACAGCAATAATACCAGTGTAATCAAGGTTTATTTATAATGAAAAGAATACCAGAATTTGTGTCCAAAAGAACATAGACTCCAGAATTGAAATGAATACAAATGTTTGTCAATTGAAACGCGAACTGGATTTCACGATTGAGTTCAATGTCGCTTACATGTAAACTTCATATAATACTCAAAAATAGTAATCAATTAATTTAACCGGAAATTTATTAAAGGAAGTGAGATATGAACACTAAATGATTGGGCGACTGAAAGCGGACCAGAAAGCAAACCATTTGTTTTATCAGTTTATTAACATTAGTTACTCACTAAATAACTGTTGTATTATTTACTACAAATCATGAATCCTTTATATTTAGCATTAATTGCTATTAAAATCATTTGTAAGTCATTTTAAGAGCTTTAACTAATTCTCATTCATAAAAAAGTTTAAAAATAAAAATTTTGTTTTCAAACTTCAAGTGACTTCCGGGGAGTCGTTGCAAACTCATTGTGCGAACGGGTGGACACAATACAAGAATAAATGCTTTCTATTCTATCCCGATAAGTCATTCCTCAACTTCTATGAGTCACATCTAGTGTGCAAAGACTTCTTCAATGCCACACTTGTGTCGATTCACTCGAAAGAAGAGCAAACATTTGTGACGAAATTTGCATTCTTCACAAATAAGGCCCAAAACCACGTGTGGATCGGCGCCCGACGGCTCGTGAACGACACGTTTGTCTGGGAAGACAACTCGCCATTCAATTACACAAATTGGGCCAAAACTCAACCAAACAATTTGGACGGAAAGCACTTCTGCACATCACTACTACAGTCACCCAATGTGGCAGATATGGGCTTCTGGTACGACGACCCCTGCGCTGATAAATACCACTTCATCTGTCAGACATACCTTTCCGATAACACATTCACACCAATCGCCGCAACCAATGTCTCTGATGTTTCTTCGCTGCCCAAGAATTCAACCATTGATGTCATCCTAACCTCCGATGAACTCAGAGCTCTCCTCAAACCTAATGCCAATATATCGACGATCTCTGCGCTCATCTCATCGGCCAGAGAGGAACAACCCTTCAGTTTAGCCAATACTGTGCTGACAGTGACAACAGTGGTCCAGTTCCTCGTGATTGTGTCTCTCATTTACATAATATATCGCAAACATCCGCTCTCTTACAGAAGAATCGTGAAGATGTCTGAATGTGATGCTAATTCTGGACAAAGTTTTAGTTAAAACATAATTCTCAACAGAATATGAAATATTATAATATACGGCATTAATACTACATTTTATTTTGTTATATATATACCTGAAGTACAGAAACTTATTAATAAAGTCTTAAACCCATTCAAAAAATTGCCATTTACCACTAAAATAATAGCATAAAGTATTCCTAGATAATTTACAAATTCAATATTATTATAAATAATTTTTTTAAACATACGAGACTGATACAGAATAATACTATTATTATATTATACTGTGTTAGGGAAAAAATGTTCTTGTTAAAAAATTATGTGTTAATGTGTGAAATATTGGTTTTTGGTCTTATAATATATTTCAAATATAAAATAAAATACAAATCAGAAAATATAAAACAAACTTCACTTCAAAACTAATTCTTTAACTCAAAAAAAGTTTCAAAAAGTTTTGACGTTTGGAGCGATAGTGAGAGCAAAGAGAGTGCCATTGAATGCAATGCAGAGAATGTGTGAACATATGACACATGACTCACATGTCATCGAAACACATGGTTTGGCGCTCTTTGCAGGCAATCATCACTCAAACCATTGTTTAGGGGTTTGTCGAGCAGTTCACCACTAATTGTCACCACTTATCACATCTCAAGACATATACCACTGCACACAACACTCGTCACATATGGCCGAAGAGAATCAATTGGGTTTGTATTGAAACGTCTGTTTATTTGATTCATTGAAACCTTGTTTACAAAACGGGCACTAATTTTGTGATTGATTTACCATCGCGTGAAGACATACCACAAGAGCCCACATTTCTGGCGTATTATCGATCGCTGGGTTCGTGTCCATCGAAGACGTACCGGTTGTTTGATAGGGGAGACTATTACACACTCCACGGCACGAACGCCGAAGTGATCGCCAAATCGTTTCTGTGCACCACTTCTGCCATCAAATACATTGGAAGCGATAACCAGAAGATCGCTTCCATCGCCATATCTCAGGCACGATATGAACCACTGCTGAGACATATTCTCATTGAAAACAAAGAGCGGTTAGAGGTATACAAGAAATGCGTGAAAAAGAAGTCCTCAAACGACTGGCAGTTGGATCTGAAGGCCAGTCCCGGATGTCTGGGTCCTCTCGAAGACATTATCTACTCGACGAACGCGTCGATTGATAGTCGAGGCGTTTGTGCCATTCAGTGGTCTAATGATCTCAAGATTGGCGTCGCTTTCATCGATACCACCGTTAATGAGATCTCTTTTTGCGAGTTTGAAGACAACGACTATTTGTCTCATTTGGAGAGTCTTTTGGTGCAAATCAGTCCTAAAGAGTGTCTCATTTGCACTCACGATAAGCAAGAGTCCACTTCCAAGAAGTTGTCCACAATATTGGATAACAATAGGATTCTTGTCACTCCAGTTAAGAAGAATTGTATGAATGCATCGAATCTGGAATCAGATTTGGAGAAAGTCTTAGTTAAAAGAGATAATAAGGAAATCGCTATCAATTGTAAGCTATTCGTGGTTTTGATTTGTCTTTTGTTTAGTTTTGATATTTCTCTCGAAAGCAATGTTAGAGAAGAAGTCGCTCTCAAGAGAAGCCATTTCTGGAGTCTTTGATTATCTCAATCTTTTGGGCGATGACTCGAGTTATGAAAGTTTTGAACTCAAAGAAATCGATGTCAAAGAGTTCGTCAAATTGGACGCAACGGCTGTCCATTCGTTGGACTTATTTCCCAATTCGCTCAACGATTCCATGTCTATGAGAGCCAATAGGACTCTGTTTCAAGTGCTCAACAATTGTCGCACACTTTCCGGACAGAGATTATTGGCTCAACTCATTCGCCAGCCGTTGACTGATATCAACAAAATTGGTATTTATTTGCAGAAATAAAATCTTAATTTTGTTATAATTTTTGATATTATATTTTAGAGGAGAGACTCGACATCATTGAGTATTTGATGAAAAACTATGACATCCGACAAGACTTGAGTGATGTATACCTGAAGAAAGTGCCGGATTTGTCGCGAATTTATAAGAAACTCCACTCAAAGAGAGCCACTCTTCAGGACTGTTATCGTATTTATCTAATGACTCAACTGTTGCCTCATTTTGAGAGATGTTTGGTACGCGACGAGAGCGACGAGTGTTTGGCAATAAAACGCAACTTTTCAGACAAACTGCGAGTCATTTGCGAAGAGCTGTCAAAGTTAGCCAAAGCGCTGGAAGGGGTGATCGATGAGGAGCGCATCCAATCTAACGGCGAGTTCTGGATTAAAGCCGATTACGACGACGACCTCAAAGACCTTCGCACTCGACTCGACAACTTGGAAGACGAGGCCAATCGGATCTATAAGAGTGTCGACAAAGAGATCTGTAGAGAGCAAAAGGAGGACAAATCTGTGGTGAAGTTGGAGTCGAGTGGACAGGGATTCGTGTTTAAGTTGACGCGAAAGAACGAGAAGTGTATCCGAAATAACGACAAGTATTTCGAAGTGAAGAACTCCACCAAAAAGGATGGCTTCAGGTTTGCCAACAAAGCGTTGAGGAAACTGAACGAAGACTACGTTTCGGTTCGCGAAGAATATGAGAAATTGCAGAGCGATTTGGCAAAGGATATCATCGCCGACACCGGTATTACTCGTCTCAGTAATGGAGTTCTCACTGCTATCTAACGAATCACTGGTTTATATTTTAGCCAAATATTCGGAGACTATTAAAGATCTGGAGATTCTGTTGACTTATTTGGATGTTATGGTAGGTCTGGCCACCACTTGCCTGCTTCCGTCCATTCCTTATATCCGTCCAAAACTCTTACCGAAAGGTATGTCTTATGAGTTCTCTATGAATGCGATAAATCAATGCAAATATTTGATGGAATGGTAGGTTCGGGCAAAATATTGCTCAAACAAGTCCGTCATCCGTGTCTCGAACTTCAAGACAACATATCCTACATTCCAAACGATGTCTCATTTGATTCAGAAACTGGAAAATTCTTTTTCATCACAGGTTTGATGCAAACATTTGTTGTGTTTTGTTAATTGGTGTGAATTTCCATTTAGGACCAAATATGGGCGGAAAGTCTACTTATATCCGATCAATCGCTTTATGTGTACTAATGGCTCAAATGGGATGCTATGTGCCCGCAGACAGCGCTACCATTTCGTTAGTTGACTCGATATTTACGAGGGTAGGCGCCGGAGATAAACAGATTAAAGGCATTTCCACTTTTATGGCCGAAATGTTAGAAACCGCCGCTATATTCAGGGTTTGTGTTCATAATTTGTACGATTTGTATAATAAAATGATTGAAACTTTATTTATTTGGTATCTAAAGTCTGCCACAAAGGACTCATTGGTCGTGATCGACGAGTTAGGCAGAGGGACGTCCACTTATGATGGCTATGGGCTCGCGTCTGCTATATCTGAGTATTTGTTTTGTGCTTTTAATGAATGACCGATCAGTTTGTGTGAAATGTATGTTATTATTGCAGACATTTGGTGACCGAAATAAATTCGTACACATTATTCGCCACTCATTTCCATGAGTTGACACATTTGGCCAAAGAGTTGCCGAGTATTGCGAACCTTCACTTGTCTGCCCTCACCATTGATGACAAACTCACGCTTCTGTATAAAGTGAATGAAGGCGTGTGCGACCAATCGTTTGGCATAAATGTCGCACAATTGGCTCACTTTCCCGACCATATCATTGAAGTAATTATCGTAACTTATAACTTATTATTATTTGATTTCATTATAAGTTATGGTAATAAAAGTGAAACCTTTTTGCTGTAATAGTTTGCGAAACAAAAACTCAAAGACTTTGAAGGTTTGAATCTCAAGAAGGGCTCAATTGAAGAAGTGATGAAAGAAATTGGAGATAAGATCACAAACGATGAGAATATTGACACGAATTTGTTGAAAGAAATTATTTTTAATAAGTTGAGTGAAATTAATGCATAATGAGTGCGATTTGTTTTACTGTATTTGTATTGTTTTCTCAAATAACCAAAGAATAATCCAATAATCTATGAATCTAACAGTATTTGCAATTTGTTTTGAAATAAAATGTAAAATAAATTTATCTGTAATTGCATTTTGAAATGACTTTAATTTTATTTTATTCTTAGATAACGGGAATTCAATGATAACAAAGTTTTCATGAAATATACGGTAAAACTTATGAATTTGTTGTCTTATTCTTGCGATAGACTGCGATCCAGAAGAGAGCTGTGATTATATCCGTCAATACGATGGCAACGATCACACAAATCATGACAATTGTGGCGATATTTTTGTTGCGCTCTCTTCACCTCATCCTCGTCGGCCTTCTCGAGAGCGCCCGACTCTCCGGGTCTACCACCCGATGACCCCTTCCCTATCGCACCCGAAGTACTTCCAAACTGTTGTCTTTTGGAAATGCATTTATAGTAAACTTCGGCACTATTTCTAAGCCATGAATACCTTTTCGAGTTCTTTGCCGTTGAGATCATACATAAGGAGTATATTATCCGTCACTTCATTCTTATTGAACAACACATTACTTGCGGACAGAAATCCTCCCAAAGTATTGTCCAGTTTTTTGTTTTCTGCGATTTTAGTCCACTTAAGGCCCGCGGCCTTCATATCGACGGGACTACTGAACAGCCGATCCTTCCATACAATGAATACCTGTGATTGATATCCGGGTACAAACACCGCCCCATCGATCTGTATGCCCTCCATGTCTTTGGAACCGAAAGCCCACTCCCCGACCCCTCCCTTAGACTGGAGACCCCAGGGAACACTACTGTCCCCCTCAGAGGCAAAGCCATTGTTTGCGAATCTGAAGACTCGATAACCGTTTTGAAAGAATATGAAAACCAAATCCTGATATGAATTGCATTTGGTGTCGGAGTCCGAGCACTTCAGCTCTAAACCAAATCCGGATTTAAAGAGGGGAAGGCCTACGAGAAATGAAAGTCAGTTACAGTTTGCAAAACTGATTGCAAGTCTGAAGAGACAAACCCTTGAAGAGGTTGTCAACTGTGGTGTCTTTGCCGATGGGAACCAATCGATTGCCTTTGGGTTCGAAGCGCCAGACGAGCCATAGCTGAACGCCATTGACTTCTTTCCAACTGTAGGCGTACACTATCTTCCGGTGACTGAATACCCCTCCCATCAGGAGTTTGCGATCCTTTTCGCAGAACTGCTCATCGCATCCAATCAGTACTACAAACAGTGATATTATCTGCAAAACTGTGATTAATGTAGACATTGCTATGCAATGAAAACAGCGATCTATTAGAAAACTGTTGCAAACGCTGTAAAAAAGTTTTTATGCAAAACTAATTGAGAGGAAAAGAGTTTTACTAAACTGTAGGCAAATTCAATAATAACTATAGTATTACTGATTATATGATTTGACAAAATCTCGTGAAAATTGGTTTAAATTGGCTGAACATTTGTGAATAGAATTACGAACTCAATGTTAAGATTCCGTTAGCTTTTGATTGGAAGCGATGTCTGGTTTTGATTGCAATCGGTTTGTGAATCTCTCGGCCATCGATGGCTTAGGAGATGAGCTCAAGTGTGGCATCTGTTTGAATATCTTGAACAAAGCGGTGACCACCAAATGCTTGCACACCTTCTGCCGTAAATGTCTCAAGAAATCCGTCACAAAGTATGGTCGCAAAGAGTGTCCTAAATGTGGACAATCATTGGCCACAAGGAAGAGACCAATAACAAAGCGGTGACCACCAAATGCTTGCACACCTTCTGCCGTAAATGTCTCAAGAAATCCGTCACAAAGTATGGTCGCAAAGAGTGTCCTAAATGTGGACAATCATTGGCCACAAGGAAGAGACCAATCGATGACTTGAATGATGAGAATATGATACTCATTGGAAACGATGTTTTGGTCCACAAGAATATGACGGCCAGTAATATCATCTCTAATGTCTTGCGGATCAGATGTGATTACCAATGGAATGGGTGTGAAGAGGTGATGGCATTAGAACCACTGTCTGCCCATCTGGAGGCATGTGGCCATAAGACATGCCAAACCTGTGGACACATTGTTGGGAAGACACCCGAAGACCACAATTGTATTGAACTGCTGAAGAGAGACAAGGATTTATTGACACAAAGGGTATCCGAACTGGAGATCAGAAACCAGGAGTTGAGTGAGGCATTAGATTTTGAGAATATGTTGGATGAAAGCAATGACAGCAAAATACAAGAATCGGATGACTGGACAGTGTCTCTCTCGGCTCCCTCAGCACTCTCGACACTCAATGAAACCAATACTGATGATGAATAATGCCTACCAGTGATCACTGGGCTATTAATAGACAAAATTCTATTCATTTTAGTGTTTTTTCAATTCAGTTTCATTTTCATTAACTTTTAATTCATTTATTATTTATTAATCTAAATACTTTATACAGTATTATATTATAAATTCTGTAATTCATAGAATTTTTCACTGATTCTTTGTAGCAAACACAATACCTTAATTTGATTCAGATGTTACAGATGATTCAGATGTATAACTGTGAATAAAAACTTTTTTGATATTTGTCAATAAAACATTTTTACCATTTAAAAATTATTTTGTTTAAGAATTATAAACAATTGTTTAATTCTGAATATTAATATAGTATTTAATTCACGTTTAATTATACTGTTAATTACAATTACAATAGTTTTATATCAATTATAATAAACAAAAAAGTTGTCAAATGAATCCATACGTAGCGTAAAGTTGTTGCAGAAGTTCATCCTTTCGTAGTTGTGGTAAAAACGATGATTTCAAAGCATTTATATTCTGGACATTTGACATCAATTCATAATTAGCCGACAATTCTGTAATCAGACAATACTTACGGCTCGAGTGAAGTGGAGTTCATTTAATCCCAATTTAGTGAGGAATCTGTATTCGGCGTCAAGAGTGCAGTCAAATACCGTCGGATCGTCTTTATTGATGGAGAAGTTGGCGCCCTCTTCGGCCAGTTTGAGGATCGGGTGTCTGACCGATGGGTCGACACCACCCGTAAAATAGCTGGAGTGCGGACACGTCTCGAAGTGAATGTTTTGAGCCAAACACTTCAGGTACACATTGCTATCGAGTACACCATTATACCCGTGTCCTATTCGCTCGGCGTGTAGGCGCTCCACAGCGAACTCAACGTTAACAGCGGGTCCCACTTCTCCCGCGTGGACTGTCCGATGAATACCCAACTCCTTTGCCTTCGTGAACGTATTGATCACATCCTCATTGAACGAATGCGTTACCGTTGAGTGTCTGTTCTCAGGACCCGCTATATCAATGCCAACGACACCCTTATCTCTAAACTGTTGCACCAATTCTAGCACTTCTTTATCCCATTCTAGAAAAGTTTGGTTTCATTTGATTCGTAAATAAGAAATTCATTGATTGAATACAGAAATTGTGAAATACCGGGGAATTGAGTCATACACGAGAGTATAAGTGAAGAGTAAACTCCGAACTCCTGTTCCCCTCTCTTCAGACCCTTTAACACACTTTCGATCACTTGATTAGGAGTGCATGGGTTGGCGGGATGTGTGTACTTTTCTGTGGGTATATCTTCGCTGAAGTTTCCCTCTTCTCTCCACACGTTCTCCACTGTATTGGAGGACAGTTGGGGTGACATCCGAACCTCGAAGTACAGAACCCCTTCTTTTGCCTCGTCTTCACATAATTCATATGCGATTCTCTCGAGTATATCGGCGTCACCACTGAATAAAGTCATCATGGTTATTTGATGGGTATAAAGTTCTATATCGAAATTATTGATTCAAAATACTAACACAAAAATCTTGTAATAATCAGATATCAAATTCAAGCATTCCTTAAGAGTTTCTGGTTTTTTCATGACATAGACATCTTTTAACTCATCGAAAGTTCCGTTTGGCGTTAGTTTTATGCCTTTGTGTCAAAATATAACACTTGAATAGTTTTGGTAATTCAAATTCAATGCATTATTCTTTGATTACCCTTTTTCTGTGAATATTCCCATATTGTGGTCAGTCTGACAGACCCTTCGAAATGGAGGTGCAGTTCCACCTAAATTTAAATATACATTTTTATTTAGTAATTAAGTTTTATATTTTATATTATAACTGACTCTAGATTTCGGAACTTTTTTAACGTCGATTAGTTTTCTTAACAGTGATGACATGGCTAATAATTGTAACTTAATCTGTCACTCAATGCTTTATATATATATTGTATATAATTTTTGAGATTAAAAACTTTAATTTATGATTTGAAAATAAATTTCTCACTCGAGTGGAAATTAACTTTAAATAAATTTATCAGAAATAGTAGCGTCTTTTAAACGTTTACCAATTAATCATTACTATCACACTATAAATATTAACTGAACCTTGAGATAAACATTTTTGTGATATCAATGATTTACTTTTATTAATAAAATATTCAACACAATTTCATCATACAAATTCATATTTATTGCATTTGCTTACAAATCAATACAGATTAAAATAAGTCAATAATAAATTCAGTTATCAAAGTAATTGGAATTTAAAAAGTGATTACAATAATGTTAGTAATGTTTAGTAACATTAATGAATTTATTTCATAATCACTTGTTGTACAAAATATATAAACTTAAGAGATTTTGTCAATTGATTCCATACACAGAGTAGAGTTGTCTCAAGAGCTCATCCTTTTCTTTTTGTGGTAAAAACGATGCTTTCATTGCATTGAAATTCTGAACAAACAAAAACCAATTCAACTAAAACTCAATTAAGAAAACCTCATAAATACTGACGGCTCGCGTGATGTGGACCTCATTTAAGCCCAATTGTCGGCAATAGTCGTACTCCTGGTCCAGAGTGACGGCCGTAACGGTCGGATCGTCTTTACTGATGGAGAAGTTGGCGCCGTCTTCGGCGAACACAACGATTGGGTTTCTATTGTCCGGACGTATAGAACCCGTGAAATAACTAGAATAGGGACAGACCTCGAAGTGCACGCCATCCCTCAGACATCGCTTATACATGTCCTCGTCATAGATGACACTATATCCGTGTCCAATGCGTTCGGCAAACATCGAGTCCAACGCGAACTCCACATTAGCCGCCGGTCCGGCCTCTCCCGCGTGAACTGTGCGGTGAATCCCTAACTCTTTGGCGGCCGTGAAAGCCATCACTTCGTTCGGAGTGAAGCTATGAGTGGACAATGGGTTCATGTCTTCCTGTCCGGCGATATCAATGCCAACAACGCCTTTGTCTTTGAACTCTTGTGCCAATTGTAGCACTTCTTCACTCCATTCTTAAAGAAAAACAAAAATATTCACAAAATAAGACACAAAACTCATGTGAAATACCGGGGAAACCGCAGACACACGACAGTATGAGTGTCGCGCGAATTCCGAAGTCTTGTTGTCCTCTCTTAAGACCTCTGAGAACGGATTCGACCACTAGTTTGGGTGGACAGGCATCGGGATGATTGGCCGCCACAATGGGACTGTTGTTCCCTTTCTTGACGGTATTAGAGCCGAGATGTGGGGAAGTCCTCAACTCGAAGTAAAAGACCCCTTCTTTGGCCTCATCTTCGCATATCTCATACGCGCACCGCTCGAGAGCATCCGGGTCTCCACTAACGCACAAGACATCAATTATAGCACAATTGAACACATATTATGGTTAGAGATCGAGAGAATATATTTGAAAAATTAAATTTTTTAGTAGTCATTAGTTCTCAATTAACAATTTCAATAAATTACTAAAACTAATAGTTTAGTCATTTTATACATGTGTTAAAAATAATGTGGAAAAATATACTTAAGTTACAGGCAATAAGAAATACTTTCTAATAGGAATAAACACTTAAAAACTGTTACTGGTATATGAATGTGCTGGAAACTTTCAAGAATTACAAAACTTGAAGCATGGAAAAAACTCAAAAATAATTTTCTAAAAGATATCCACCCTGATCATAATCATAATCGATGTACTCACACAATAAACTTGCCGTAATGTTGCAGAATACTCAAGAAGTCGGCTAACTTTCCCGGCTTTTTAATCACACAATACTCCATGAGTTCATTGAAAGTGCCATTTGGTGTCAATTTGATGCCTTTTGGGACACAATTAGCAAATGACTACAACTTTCGCAATATATTCTTCACATGGATTCACTGGTTTCGGGAACTATACCTTTTTTGTGACACAACTCCCATACAGTGGATAATCGCACAGAACCTCCCAAATGCAGGTGTAGTTCCACCTGAAAGTAGCTATTTGTTTAGTTTATGATCAGTGTAAATTGCAATCATTAGCAATAATATTACAGCATTTCCTATTAAATCATAACTTTTTACACTACATCTATTAAATACAATGCAATATTCAAATTAAATTAAGAATTGTCAAAAATGTTCATGTACACTTCAATTATAGAAAGTATCATTAGAATTGTTGACTCGAAAATAGTGTCAAAAGTAGTAATTATTAGTAGTTATTGATTTAAATGTATAATTAGACTCATGTCATCACAATTACCCACACGATAGCACGAGTGTTGAGCACAGAATCTACAGAATCTCAGAATCGACCCAAAAGTGCTATCGTGTGAGCAATGCATTCATGCAGTCATTAATGACAGGAATGTGTTTTACTCGAGATTTGGGCACTTTGTTAGTGTCCAACAGTTTACGAGTCAACTGTCCGTTCATTTCAATCAGTATTGACTGGCAATCACTTGAGTATTAATATTAATATTGAAATTCAATTATAGTGTGCATCCAATTGTATGCAAACTATTTAGACACACATTCACAGCACCACTAAAGTGACTAAACTTTGTTCACAAAGTGTATAAAAGTTGAGATAATTGTGCACTATTTGCTAAAAAAACATAATCCATTCACGTATAATGTATTTGCAAACACTTTTAGCACACAAACCAAAGCCGGCGTTCAGTACAGCACTGAAAGCATTGTCAGCCGTTGTTTGGCAACACACACCCCTACCATAAAAGTGGGTCACTATATACGTGAATAATACAGCAAACTATTGCAACAGTGTTTTATTAGGTGACGATCACGTGATCACATGACACAGTATTGCAGTTTCATAGGCATTGCATTGCCTTTCGTTCATTCATTGAAATGAGTGTCAGATTGTTGTGAACGTAACGTTCGCTTTGATTGCCATTTGAATCCATTGCTAACCATTGGATTCATTAGTATAACCACTGATTCTTGAGGTAAGAGTACATCCGTTCAGACCACTAGTCAATAGCCTGTCAACTGATCCACGCATTCACCACTCAATTGACGAAAAGTAACTGTTTTTGTGTTTATAAATATCCATTGATTTGATTGACGATTAAAGCGATGGTCAGAGGAAAAGGTAAGCATTGATGGCATTGTCTTGTCTTAAGATTATATGTATTCGTGCTATGAGTAGACATGTGTTTGCTTTGTGTGTCTTAAGCGACCAATTGGTAGCCATTGTACTGATGGTGTGTTTGTATGGCATGAATAGCAGCGAAGAGGCCGTCGACCAAAGACAAGGACAACGCGATGGACGAGGAATTCATGGAACAGTTCGACAGAACCATTGCCGGCATCTTCGCCGAGAAGAAGACACCGATGACTCAGGACGAGTACATGTCGTGCTATAGTCTCATCCATAACAAGTGCACAAACATGAGGTCCGACTCGAATGGTGTCCACAAAAGTACACAAAACAATAACCCGAACATCAAAGAAGTGATTTATAAGAAGATCCAGAAGTTCTTCAAGACTCACATCGAAGGCCTGCGACAGGTATGCAGTCATTACTATTGGCACTCGTATTGAGTGTCTTATGAATGGCATTGAATGGTGTGTTTGATTGATGTCTTGTTTGTATGGATGCCATAGAAATGCAATTCATATCCAGACGAGGAGTCTTTGCTCGACTTCTACACCAAACAGTGGGAAGAATACAAGTTCTCATCCAAAGTGCTGAACGGTGTCTGCAGTTATATCAACCGTTTCTACTGCCAGTCAAACACCGAACGCCATATCTCTGAGATCCAGGTGTTGGCCAAACTCGAGTGGAAGGACAGCCTATTGCACGACTTCGGGCGCAAAGTTTGTAAGTCAGTCCTCAAACTCATCGAAAAGGACAGAAACGGTGAACATATTAACACTCGACTCGTGAGTGGTGTTGTCGACTGTTTCGTGGAATTAAGTCAAATCAACCGCGAAGTCGATGAGGACACCAACAGAGTCTTCGAGGAGTCCTTTCAGATCCCATTCATTCAACAGACCCTCGAGTTCTATACCAACGAAAGTAACACTTTCTTAGAGCAGAACTCGTTCACAGACTATATGTTTAAGTGTTCGGTGCGTCTGGAGGAGGAACGGGATCGCGTCAAACGCTACCTAAATGAGCGCCTGTTGACGCCGACCATCGAAACGGTGGAAAACGCGCTCATTGTCCAGAAAATCGATAAATTCATCGAAGAGTTTCAGAAGTTATTAGTCGGCGATAACATCGACAGTATGTCTTAGTTTTTCATTTATTTAAAAGTGTTTTATTAACTATTGGTGTGTTTTGTGTCAGAACTGGCCGTCCTCTACAAACTGGTGATACGAGTGGACAAAGCGATCGTACAGTTGTGTCAGTTCTTTAAAGACCACATCATTAAAGACGGCAAAGAGGCCGTCGAGAAGATCGCCGACAAGGCGTCTGACGACCCGATCCTATTCGTCGAAACCATTTGGAGTGTTTACGATAAGTACAGGAATTTGTTGGAAAAGGCGCTCCAATCGGACGCTCAGTTCTTCAAGTCATTGGACGCGGTATGTCTTCTCGTGTCTGTAGTGTTATTCATTGATTCTAATGATTGCTTTTATGGTAGGCTTCCATGGATTTTGTGAACATAAACAAAGTGACCGAAGCGTCGCCCATAATGTCTAAGAAAACGCCGGAACTGTTGGCGAAATACTGTGATGTGTTGCTGAAGAACAAAGCGAAGCAAATGGAAATCAATGAATTGGAGACCAAACTGACGCAAGCGGTGACCATCTTTAGGTTCATCACCGATAAGGACGTCTACAACAACTTCTACCTGAGATTAATGACTCAGAGACTGCTTCAGGACACGTCGGCCAGCGCTGACGCTGAGCTCCTTGTGATAAGTAAACTGAAGGTGCGTTTGATTTGTGGTGTATTGTATCGATTGTATTAATGGATGCATTTGATGTCTAATAGGAAGCGTGTGGTGTGGAGTACACGAGTAAACTTCAGCGCGTCTTTCATGACGTCCAACTCAGCGAAGAACTCAACAAACAGTTCACGAGTGCCGTCCGACTGGACATCGACCTGTCCGTGAAGGTGATCAGTGGTGCGGCGGCGCCCTGGGGTACTGTCAACTACGACTTCAGTCTCCCTCAAGAGTTGGCATCGGGTGTGCAGAGCTATACCGCGTTCTACATAACCAAACATCAGGGTAGGAAACTGACCTGGGCGTACCCGAGGTCCAGGGGCGACGTTATCTATCGGTGCAGCGGAAAGGTGTACACATTCAACACCAGTGTATTCCAGATGGCGATTATGCTTTTGTTCAATTCCACGGATCAGTTGCGGATCCAAGACATTGTCGACAGCACTGATATTAAAATAGAGATTTTGGTTCAGATTATGAAGATCTTCCTGAAGACCAAACTATTCACGAGTGCCACACATGAGGACAGTCTCATCGATGAGAGTGTCATTAAACTGAACACACAGTATAGGAATAAGAAGTTGCGAATCAACATCAATATGCCCATCAAAGCTGATGCCAAGGAAGACGATGATAGGGCGCACCGGGAGATCGACGAGTCCCGCAAATATGTGATTGAGGTATGTATGCGCACAAATCAGTAGATTATTTGTAAAATTGCAAACTTTTTAATTGATTTCGTAATTGATTTGTTTGTTTGAATCATAGGCCGCCATCGTTCGCATAATGAAAACTAGAAAAACACTCAAACATCAGGAACTAGTGGGCGAAGTACTGAACCACATCGGCGCCAAATTTGCCCCAACAGTCCCAATGATTAAGGTATGCAACCATCGAGTGATTTGGTGTTTGCAACTTATTTATGATTGGATTTTGTTTTGTTTATACAGAAAGGAATCGAAGAACTCATTTCGCGTGAGTACTTAGAAAGAGACACCAATCAGAGGGATGTCCTCAACTATTTAGCGTAAAATGGATCACAAAATATCATTTATTAATTCATTTTTTCATAACAAACAAATTCTAATAAAAATGGTGTTTATTAAAGATATATATATAATAAAAGCTAATTTTTTTTGCTAAAAATGTGTTAATTTTTTGTTTTGATTTTGTTGACTTTGGTTCGCATGTAATTCTTGTTATAACCGGTCGGCGGTTGACTGAGACGGTAGTGCTCTTCAATTTGTTTGAGTTTCTCCTCGCAGTTGCCGAGTAGTGGTCGTAGGGTTGGGTCGCCGTTCCAGCACTGCTCCATCAGTAGCCAACACTCGTCATCAAATTGGGGCAGTCGTTCCGGTCGAGCGCCTGTATGTGCAGCCAAACGCACGGTTAAACAAATTGTATTTAGAGTCCAGTGTTGAGATGTCATACCTTTCTTGACGACAGTCCACAACTGGTCCTTACTCTGGCACTGCTCGAACACGTAGGGAAGCCTCACATGTCCGGCACAGATATACCAGAATAGTATACCAAACGCGTAGACGTCAACCATTCCGTCGTAACGGCCGGAGAAGAGTTCGGGTGCCATATGTATAGGCGTTCCCACGATGGACCCGGACATCATGGCTTCCGGCTTACAAAAGCCCAGATCTGTGATCTTCGCGCGATTCTTGTTATTCAGTAATACGTTCTTAAGTTTGATGTCTCTGTGCACTAATCCCTGGCCGTGAAGGAAACGGATTCCGCTTAAGACGTCGATCGCCACCTGCAGTCTGGCCATCCATTCCAAGCCATTCTTGATGGCGGCGTACAGATCGCAGACCATGCGATCCATAATGAGAAGTACTGCGGGTGTAATACCGCCGCCGTATGTGTAGTCAATGACTGCTCCCCTAATTTGTACGACCCTCGGGTGCTCTGGTATGGAACGGGTGTAATAGAACTCCATCGCCAAGTCATTCCAGTGCTTGTCATCGGGCGGTACCACCGATTTGATAGCACAGGGAGAATAACCGGCCCAACGATTGCATGAGTAGACCACTCCGTACTGACCCCTTCCGATCTCACGACCCAATTGAGGCATTCCGTGGATTATGACATCGATTAGAGACGTCGACTCCAACGCAAACTTCGCGAAACCCGGCGCGTGATTCTTGCGGACCTGTTCGCGGCGGTCATCCGTACGCCGCATACGTCCCATATGTGCGCCCTCTGGAAGTATTGGCAAAGATATTGTCTGTTAATGAAGACTAAAAAGTGACAAAACATTTACCCAATTGCTTGAGAGCTATCGTGAAGTAGTCGTGCGATTGTTTGAGTCGATCCCTGAACTGAAGGCAAATACTTTTGGCGAGTCGTGATTCGCTGAGACTGTCCAACACATCGTTGGCCACACTCTTCTTCCACTCGTCATCAACAGTGGGATAAGGTTTCCATGAAATCGTTTTCACCAATTGTTTCATCTTTTCCCACAACACGCGGAAGAAGTTGTGCGACGTCTTGATGTTCACCTCTATCTGATAGGCGGCGTTCAGTATCTCTTTGAGAGCGACTGACGTCTCGCGGGGTTCGCCGGCCTCTTGGATCGAGTTCTCCAGACACGAGAGACACCGCTCGAGTGTACCGATGAATGACTCCCTCATGATGTCCACAGAGCCGACTAATTTGGATGCGATGGCACTGTTGAGTAGAGTGAGCACTAAGTCTTGCACCTCATCGGTACAGTTGTGTAGTTCACGGGCACTGATGTTATTGTAATTGATTATAGGACTCGTGAACTCGTGGTTCGCCGCTTGGCTTTGAATATCGGAGCGCATGAAGTCGATTGTCTCGGATATCAGTTGTTTGATCTCTTCCTGCTTTTTGTTGGCGATGGCCATCAACGACGAGAACAGCTCTGCCTCTCGTTGTTTCACGTATTCGATACGCTTGGGTGTGATCTGGAGATCCCATGTCATGTCATGTGCTGTCAGTATAAACATACGAAGACAATGATTGTGTGATTCGTTGAGTAGAGTCGTGGCCGACACCAGATTTGATCTCAAGATATTGCGAAAGAATAACAAAATGGACGAAAAGTTGCTGAAGTTTTCAACCAATTCTGATGTGACGTCAAAGAAGTAGTCGCGTCGAGACTTTTTAGCCACCGATTCGTGCGTTAGCTGTCCTCTCATGTGATGCCGGCTTTGGTTAAGAAATCCTAAATTACATAACTGTTGGTATAATGCCATAGACGAAGAGTTTCGATGAAATGACTCGAACTGTGTGTTTGGCAATGAAGATGAGGGCATCACTAATGCACTGTCAATGGGAGGGCTGTGGCCGCCCACCGAACAGCTCACAACCGCCGCCGACGAGTGCTGTCGGTTGTAATACCAGTGTTGTTGCGATTCAGTCAACTCTGACGGCGAGAATTCGCCATAACTGGGCGATGGGGTCAGCGGTTGTGACACCACTTCCTTCGTTCGCACGAAAAATATGGGAATTTTGGGTTCTTTGACACGAAAGTCACACAAATGCTGGACATCGAGGGGTGACAGACACTCGTCTTCTCCGGATACGACATATATTACAATTGGGTTAATGTTTTCAAAACAACACGAATAGATGACATCGAAGTCGTTAAGTCCCGGCGACACCACTATCTGGACGTCGTCTTTGAGTAGAGGGTGCGGTAGTTTCACTTCAAGAGTTGCCAAGTGATAGCCCGGGTCTCGGATGGCGTTGGCGTCTCCCTGTTTAAGCTGCAAATCGCTCTGAGGTATGGTATGCCAGACCTGATCATAAGCTGCCAAATGCTCGACCAATTCATAGCAATGGGCCACAGCTAAAGACACTACCGTTTGGGTGCCGTATAGACAGCGGACAGTACGCCATGGGTTAGCCCTCTCATTGGTGTCGACCTAATAGTGAATGAAATTGTAATTAATGTCATAAAAAGTTTGTTAAATATATTGAAGACATACTGGAAGGAGAGCGCAGCCCAAGAGTTCATTGACGACTTGAGCCTTAGCCCAGGATTTGGATCCCAAGACAACGATTCCGATCGGCGTTTCAATGATTTCACGGATGAACTTCTCGTCCTCGTCTTTAAGACATATTTCCGAGAATTGATCTAAAAGTGAGACAAATCAGCAAAAATCAGTTCATATGTATTGAGCAACACAAATGAATGTTCAAAAAGTTTCCAATGAAAGGGTTTAACAGAAAAAGTGAGAATTTCTTAGTTTTAGACCTTCTTTTTGATTGATATAATCATTATTGGGAATCAGTAGTAATGAAAGTGTTGGCGCCTTTTGCTCTGGTAGATATTTCACAGCAATATAACTAATTATATATTAGATCTATATTTAGACAAATATTTGTAAAAAGCATTTTAAGACACATTTCTGTCACATAAAGAATCCCATTTATATCAATGGGACTCGTGTTGTGTTAAACTCATCAGTGTTTTAAAAACTTTAGTTTTTTACGATAACTAATTTTTTGTAATCAATTAATTATAAAGTTATTTAGATAAAGGGGTAAATGGAGATAAATATTTAAAATTATGTATGTTTAAATTTATAAACGAAAAATGCTATGAGTTTATCCAATAAATAGATTTATCAAATCATTTGCAACACAAACATAGTTAGAGTCAATACTTTAGGCGTCGCTTATATTAAATATACAATTATTTAGTGTTAAGAAACAAAAACTTTAGACTTAAAAAACATGTTTATCTCAAGAATAACAAAAAGTTTGTCTTTTGATAAATTATAACAAAAATTTAAATCTCTTTTAAACAACAAATTAATGCAAAGCCGTGTGAAATGTGTGCGGATTATCTGATAAGAAATGATGGCTTAAAGTGTATTTGAGAGATATTATTGAAATTATTGTCCAACAAAATTGGCTTAAAATTAAAAACTCAAAAGTTATTGAACTCTCAAATCTGTCTGTTTTTTCGCTCAATACAGTCGTAAATATGATTATTATTTATTTATTAATATATTTCATATGAATAAAAGTTGCGATAATTAACAGAAAGTCAATAATTGATTATTTGATAGACTATTAAGACAATTGTAACACAACTTATGAATTGATAACAAAAAAGTCGTGTATTTTGGCCGCAACTCAATGGGAGATAAAGTCAAAAAACTTTTGATACAAACTATTATTTGACGCACTTTGACGCAATATTATGTGTAATATATATTGTATACATATGTAGACAATGATTGGGAAAATAAAACATTTAAAAAACTAACAAACATTAAAAATGTAAGACATTTTGAGCAAACCTTTGGTGAAGTAGTCATTGATAGCGATCTCATTGCATGTGATGAGTGTCTCATCAAATATTTTCTTCAGTAATCGCTTTTGATTAATATATTTATTGAATTCAAACTGAAAATTATTATTCATTTTCTATTGCACTCAAGTGACCACCAAATCAATGAAAATCACTACAATTAGCCAATTCATTGGACACGACATATGCGTTAAAAGGATAACCAATTTAAAGCTGCAATGAGTGCTCAAATCCGAGTGATTAGACACTAAGGGATCCAATGACTAGTAATGGGAAACCAATGGCTTTCGTGAACGCTTTCGTCGATAATTAAATACAGATTTCCATTAAAACGATGAAAACAAAACTTTTTTTCACTCCACACGCAGTACTACATAAATAATGTGATTATATTTTCAATGTCTGTGCATTTGAGGCGAGAATATATTTGTCAACTTTTCTACATGAAGCTAATCAATTGCTGATAATATACATGCAATGAATTTGTTTTGATCATGCTTAATTAATTAAATAAATAGTGTGATAATTTTGTGTGCAATTTATGTGAAATATGTTGTCTAATTGGTGTGTTTATAAATATTTGTTAATTATATAGTTTTTTGTCGGATTATATATTAATATATATGAGATCCTTGTAGAATATACCAGAAATTTGTGGAATAAGTGCCCTGGGCGTTTTTTGCTGTTTCATATTTGTTGGTATTATTTATTAAATTATAATATAATAATTAATTTGGTTTAATATAGATAATTATAGTGTTATCATTCATGTATTGATGTTTTTACTATTAATAATTTGTATATAAATTATTAATTTATTAATTAAATGTAATTTATTTTAATTGTAATAAATTACATTTTGAACGTTTGAATGAGAGTTTAATTGTACGGTAATGCTTAAAAATACTATTATCTCAATAACACACACAAAATAAAAATTATGACAATTTATGTCAGCAATAAATACGAAACTTTTCAAATAGTCACACAATTCTTCAATTATTGCATTTTGAAAGACAAGCCCAGTCTCTAACCCATTGCAACCCAAGTATGTGTTTAAAAATGTTTACAATAATTAACATTATTTACAAATATAATGTATTTTTATTATTGCATAAAAATGTTTGACACATCCCTTTATTATAGACAATATGAGAAGCCGTAGGCAAACAGATGTATAAATTTAATACAAATGTCAAAATGTTTAAAACACAAAATAAATGTTCATAAATTAGATAGAATTGTCTTTGTACTCATTCTAACATGCCAACTTAATTCGACCCTGGTCAATGTATTTATTTTAAAACATTAGACTTGATACAATAACTTATAATAAAGTAATAAATTTCACATAAATATTCTCACTTATTCTCATTAACTTTATTGGTTGTGTATTATAATAATGACGAAAATACTTAAAATTATAAAACTGTATGTTTTATTCATTAACTCTTGTGGACAGATCTGGCGGACAAATATTGATCGGACATTAGATGTAATGAAAATGGATAATAGGGTTAGTCCTCTGGTTACTGACTGATGACTTCCGGATCACTCATTACTTCGTATCGTAAAGATTAGACACGTACCCAACCCGTCGGCACATATCGTTCCCTACATTAAGAAAATGCATTCAATTAAGTAAATCATCGAAATAATAATACATTTACACAGTTGTTTCCCTTTTCTAAAAATTTATTATTACTTTAGTTTTAAAAGTTGACCCAAAAATAGCAATCATTAGATGCAATGCCTATTAAATTGTGTTCAAGTGATGTGATTCACACAATTGTGTCAACCATTGGTAGAAATTATTAATATTTATTTCACAAATCTATTCAAATGATGCGTTAATTTAAGCATAAAAGTTGTTTGAAACTAAAGTGATTTTTTCTCTTAATTCACAATACACTTGACATGAATAATGATGTTTTTATAACAATATATGAGAGAATATTACATAAAATGAGTGAATGAAACAAAACTATATTTTAGAGCAAAGGTTTTATTTGGGAATAGTATTCAGTCTCAGAGCCTATGGTTATCTTATTATTGAATTAAGCGGTTGTCGTCAAAGACTGAACTCTTTTCGTAAATATTCTCGTCTCTCAATAATATATTTATATGCCTTTTGTGTGGAAAATGTCAGGCATTTATGTGTCAAATAATTTACATTCAAAACAGCCTTCAAATAGACTTCAAAAAACACAAAATAAAGTTGTGAACAAAATTTACATTTAGAAATTGTGTACACAAGGAGTTTCGCTAAAATACCATTTGAGTCGCGAAATTACAGTAATACTGAGCTTGTGATAGCATCTTATTTTTATAGAGCACATGGAGTTTGGTGTCCGACCTGACTGTCCCTCATTTTTGTAGTTTAAAACCGATGAAAATAAGAGGAACAGGTTTATTGTTATTCAGATATCTGTGAGAATTTAATTAACATTAAATAAAATGCAAAAAAGGTTTTACACCAAATTTAAAATTACTTTCAGTTCCGAAAGTAAAGGTTTTGTGTTTCAAGTCATGACTTTCGGAATCTGAAAATTAAATAAGAAATATATAATAAAAATAAAATTATATTGAGTTTCAGTTAATTCAGAGTTTTATTGAAAGTCGTGTAAATAAATAATTTAAAAATTAGTTACTGTATACTTTTAATTTCTGGGATTGAGTATGATAATAATCATTAAATTTAAAGTTACTGAGTAATTTTATATTAAAATTATGTTATTCAAATCATAATAATATTAAGAATTTATTAAAAATATATATCTATTGGCCATTCACACGGACATACATGTTACATGTATATTACTTGATGCTTAGGTTTGTTATCAGTATAAAATTTTTAATTTTCAATATAAGTTGATGTAAAATACTAAAATTGAACATAAAATGATAACACAGTATTTACATAATTATATTTTAAATTTACCCATTTAGTGACCAATGACTATTATAAACATAAAATATGACATTAAGTTATAATGAAAAACTTAAGTTTAATTGCATATAAAATATTGATTGTCCACGAATTCATTTTCGATTCATTTTCAATTTGCATGTGTTTTATAAAATACTCGTGATATTTGTGATTAGTTACTAATATTTTATAATTATAATAAACTAAAATTATTTAAACTATAATTTTCTTGGATGAATTATTTTTGATGAACATTATATTTTAATGTATTTCATGTCATTACAAAACGTAATCACCATAATTAAAAGCAGAGATTTTTTTGTTTTAATAATTTACTGTAATTATTATATTATATTGGAAACAAAATTATATTATAATGATACCTATGTTTAAGTTACTTAATATGAGACTTCAATAATATGTAATTGAAATTTATTTATTAAAAAAGATGTTTGCATTCCTTGCTATAAATTATTATTGTCTGAATGATTGATAAAATATACAGAATATTATGTTTACTGCAAAAATGAATTCAATTATGAACTAAATTCAATAACTAGTTTAGAGAAAATAATGTGTTTAAATCACATGAGACTCCAATGCCAAGTAGACTTTATGACAATATATTAGATGTCTACTGAAGTCCTAATTGTGTTACCAATAAATATCTTTATAGAAACCTAGTTTAAGACAATAACTTATTGGTCAATGGATTCAATTTACGAAGTTTTGTAAACATTTTCTTAAACAATGACCTTAGTCTCACAGAAAATTGAATTTATAATAATCTTATATTGTATAATAATCCAAGAAAATGTATCTTTAATATATTATTTTAATAACTTTGAATTTAAATCTTAATATTATAAAAATAAATATGCAACGTTTGTTATACAGAGTATTATAAGATCAAACATCTTAAGCATAAAAATGTGGTGACATTTCGAGTGCTTTGATTGCAATGTATGTCATAATTATTTTTGAATCTATTGATATACTTTACTGTATTTTCAATGATATATTTTTGGAAACAAATAAATCTTGAAATCTGTGAATATATTTCGATAAAAGTGTCATTCAATCACACTTATAGCTACAAATCAAATAAAAAATGATACAAACTATTATTTGAATTATAAATAACTCAATTGACATCATATGAAACTAGGAATTGTAAGTATGTGTTAAAATATATTGAAATTGAATTGAAATTATATGATTAATTAGACTTGAATTCTAATCAAAGATTTATTTTTGCTTTATATTAGTATTTTTCACTACGGAATGTAATAAAATTTGAATAAAATTGTTGGTTGAATATATTTTTTGCATATTTATATTTATTATTTTATTTTCATATGTGCTCTCATTTGAATTTTGTTTTATTTATCAATTCAAATGAAAAATTGTTTTTCAAAGTATAATTATTTGCAATGGTGTTTTAGAAAATCAGTTTTTTTCTAAAAATAATTATTTCAATCATTTTCTCATCAAATCAAACATCAGATTTTAAAAAAGTAAATAAAAATCAATTTATTTTCAAATGATTTTGTTGGTTATCTGAGCATAAAATATGACAACTATTTTGTCAAAAATCGTGTTAAAATATACTTACAGCCATTTGTATCAAGATAAATTAAGAGGTTATATCTATGAATGTTAAGATATATCTAAATTGTATATGATATTAATTTTAATAACTTAAAAATTTGTAAAATATATTATTTTTGTTAATAGTAATTAAAATTGTTATCATTTTGACCCTTCCCTAAAGTTTTGTGAGAATATCACATCCCTGGGTGTATTTATCAATATAATAGATTGCAATTTTAGATAAAATAATTTTATGTTATAATTTTATTTTGATAAATATTTTTAGTTTGTATATTAATCTGAATATCAATTGAAACGAAAAATAAAAAATTTTAATGTTTTAGATTTCTAAACATTAATATTAATACATTTAGATTATAAAGTACAGTATATTTTCCATTCATTTATATTTATAAATTCATAGATATATTTGATGGATATTTGACATCACATGAAATCAATTACAAATTAATATTACATCAAATGAATGACTATCATGTATTACTAAAAATTTTAATATTAATTTTCTAAATTATTTTTAGATAAAATAAAATAATAAGCTATTTATTGTGGTATTTATACAGAATACTGTATCTTGTATAATTTAAATAATAAAATTTGAATTAATGTTATTATTTTATTTTTTAAAAGATTTATTTATAAAATATTATACTTATAAATTAAAATATAAATATAAATTATGAAACTATTTAACACATCATTACAGAAATGGTTTATTATTAATAAATGGAGCACTTTATAGTCCATCAATCAGTTTTAAACAAGTTTTTAATTAAAACATTAACACAAAGCAAATACGTTAAATGAAATATTAGCAACTCAACATACAGTATATAATAAAATATTTTTAATTAAATTATTTTAAATGGTATTGAAATTCCTAAAACGAGTCAAGAATTTGAAAAATAAGTGCAGAATTGAATCAATGAAATGAATTGCTATGAAAGACACGTTTGGTTTTAATAGTAATTGATTATAACATTGAAGTTCAAGAGGTTTTCAAACCCTATATTATTAAATATAAGAATTCAATTTCATAGCCAGTGGTCAATAAATCCTATACACAATGGCATTGATGTCGATATGGCTATTGTAATGACCGGCGGTTGGGGTTTGTGTTATCTATAATTGCAATCCTATCTCAAAAATATCCTTTCGTTTTGTTATTTTCTTGATTTTTAGGTTTTGTTTTTAACAAAAGAGAGAAAAAACTATAAAATTGAAGCGAACTTTGCTTTTTAGGCACTCAAATAAATCTCAATCAATAAAACACTTACAAAATATTGAATGTGTTTTGGAAATGAGGAAATGGATAACAAAATACTATTTCAATACTAAATACTAATATTTATGTTAGTTATTATTACGGTTTCTCTCTCTCTCTCTCTCTCTCTCTCGTAAGACATTTAAAGATGAATTTAAATAAATATATTTATAATCTGATTAATAATGCGTTGATTTAAATGCATAAATAGATAAACAAAAGCAAATAAACTGTTGATTTAAATATGAATAGAGAGTTGATTTGTGTCATCAAAAACTAATATAATGCTTCACTCGTATCGCTCTAACGACTGTCGACTCAATTGATAAATTAATTTCATTGAAAAACCAATTTCTAGTCTATCCGTAGTCTACTTAAACCAAAGAGAAAAGTCTTGCCTTTCAATTAAATCCCCGAAACCAGTAATTAGTGAACAAAAGGGAGGTTTAAATTCAAATTAAAACTCATCTTCTTTTCCCGATTTTTTGTATTGATTTTTATTTCAATAGCTTTCAGAGCGTATAAGGAATATAATTAATCGCTTCATTAAATGCTTATGATTTAGGCTAATGATAATCAACACATGTATTTTAAAAATATGTTATGAAAGGGGGTGAGTAATTATTATGTATTCAAAACTATTTTTATAAATATATTCCTAAAATTATTTTACAAATTCTGAGTGCTTCAGCCAAAAATCATGATTTTGTATTTTGATTAATTAATTTAAATTTTATGTAATAAATATGCTTATGTTTATGTAATAATTGAATTTTAAATATATTATAAACAATTAGAAATAAATATTTAGCATCATTTGTCATGTTATTTTAAGCAAAAATAATATCCGATTGTTTTGAGTGCTCAACAACTTGTCTGAAAGTCGTGTCAATCACTCAATTGTATGTTTTATAAAACTTCCGATTTATAAAAAATCTTTAAAACTTAAAATTAATTTCATAAATGATAACATTATATCATTTGGTATTATTGTTTGTTTAGTTAACTTCACATTAGATTTTATTATATTTTGCATTCAAAAGTATGATTTCTTATACATTTTTATGGATTATGTTTTGTGAATAATGTTTTTAGGACAAGATTTTATCTTAATTTAATAGAGTTTATAAAACAAACTTTCAGTACATATTACATTAGGATTTAATGAATTTATATAAGATTATCATAATAAAAATGAAAATTTAATTATTATTTTTCGTTAATATCATATAAATCCAAATCTGATTGTTTTGAAAAAAGTTTTCATATTCAATAAAATCACAAAATGAGATCTAATGTCTTGGATAATGGATTTGATGGACTCAATCATTGTCTAAAGGGATTTTGTTAACAATAAATTTGAGTTTTTCTCATTAATTCAATATTATTTATATAAATATAAGAAATATTTACAAACAATCCTTTATCCAAAAAATATATGCGGTTTTTCTTACTTTTCTTTAATTACACACAAAAATCTAATTTACTTACTAATGATTTTGAACATAATTTATTTATATTATTATTTAGCTGCAAATATTTGAGAAAAAAGCGGATTAAATAATTTTATTTCATTGGATCAGAATTTATACGATAACAAATACAAACATAATTGAAAAAGTTTGAATGGTTTGCTAGTTTGTGGCTATGATTTTGATGGTCACTGCACTAGAAAAGGCACAAAAAACAATATTTTGAAATTAGATTTTATTTCTAAAAATACAACAATAGCCCTAAACTACAAACATATTCAGCAAACATCTAATATAACGCTCACAACATCTGTGCGTCCAATGCCTCAAATCGATTGAATACCGGGAGCTGTGGGCTCTTTAACCGTACATTTAGCACAAGTCGTCGAGAATTGCAAACTCTTGGAGATCTCTCGCATCATATGTATGGATGAGTATAGATATATACGGTATTTGACTCGTTGTTTGGCCGTTAGATTGGAAACAAATGATCAATAAAATGCATTATTTTATTGAAGCATATGATTAGTTGTTAACTCTGTATATATTAGGCTCTAATGTTATGGACCTTAATGTGAAAAACATGAACTCAAATGCAAATGTATATAATTCTCGCGAATCTATTATGGTTTATATAAAAATTATAAAATACTAGCCCTTCATATTTAGGTTAAAATATAATTATTCGGGTGATAACTGTCTCCCAATGAATCAATTAATAAGCGATTAAAAAGTGTTGTTTGCTAACACTTT
>CAJPVJ010000246.1:0-30602 GCA_905397405.1 Oppiella nova
TATAAATACCGACTCTCAAGTGCTGGATTAAAGTCTCGTATGAAGTGAATTAAATAGGATTTTGTTGTTTAATAACGAAAACTTTTATTTATTTGAAATTAATTAGTATATTACAAATGAATTTTATTATAATTTAATAATAATTGTGATAAATATTAAGCGTATATAATTTGTGTGACTTATGTTTAAGCAAGGGTATTTGGCATTCAGTTGAGAATCTAATCATTATTATTATGTGTTTTTGTTTTGTTGGCTAAATTATACAACAAATCGACTGTAAAATTGCCCTGAAGTTTGGGGAGTTTTTACATAATAGCTTAAGTATACCAATACAATAGTGTATAGTATATTGTAATATAAAAAACAATGAACTAATAAAAAAGTTGTTGCAAATTCAATAAGAAATATATGAGACATAAAATCATTGTTTTAGTTGAGCATTGAATGTGTGGTTAATAAGTATAATATATAAGTGTATACAATATAAAGAGAGATTAGAAATGAAAAATATCACTAATTATTTGGTGTCAAAATATTTTTCATATAGTTTTGACCGAAAATAAGCCGAGAAATTGACTTGAATTCAAAAAATTCATTCATTTTTTGTAGTCATAAATAATCACAATTCAAAATTCCTATATATTATGCTTAAAACAACATAATTATGAAAAAACAGGAAAATTTTCAATATTTCTCACGTCTTATGGAAATCTCATTCACTTATTATTCAATCACCAGAAAAAAAATCGCAAAACATTTCACTTTCGCTAAACATTTCATTCATTGAATCGTCAAATATTTATACATTAAATACAATAATAAAAACTAGTCTATGGTTTAGAAGTTGAGTTCAATATAGTAATGGAAACACCGCTCAAAGCTTACGTTAAGATAAGATATAATTGACTAAAAATTTACTTTTTTCTCTCTCTTAATGCATTTAACAGTCGTTTATATAGTATCCACAAAAAAAATCTGTCATAAAATTTCAGAGACATAACTATCAGTAAGTCATTCAAAAATGTTTATACAATGAGTGCAATAAATTCACAGTTGTTTAGCAGCGCAAAGAAATTTGTCAATAAAATCGATAGCAATAGTACTGTAAGAATGTGTGTCGAGATACTGTATATTAGTTGTGAAAATTCAACTAACCTTTCGATACAAAGTAATGGCTTTTCAACAGTTTAAATAAAACAAATAAAATTTCTTAACTATAAATACAATTTGAATAAAAACTAAATATAATAAATAGGTTTTTGAGTGGTATGGCTGTCTGGGTGGGGAAGACATAACTATCAGTAAGTCATTCAAAAATGTTTATACAATGAGTGCAATAAATTCACAGTTGTTTAGCAGCGCAAAGAAATTTGTCAATAAAATCGATAGCAATAGTACTGTAAGAATGTGTGTCAATGGCTATGTTTCATTACCGAAAAGTTGTCAAATTTATTTTGTTTATTTTAAAGAATTGATATTTATGTTAAACTTATTTTTGATTTATATTATTTATCCAAAAACTCACCATACCGACAGACCCACCCCGTCAGGGAGGGTAATCCTACTGTGGATGATCGTAGATGTGATTGCCTTTCATCATCGATGGCTGCGGTAGGGGTCGTTCCCAAGGCTTCTGAAACAAAAGTAAATCAATCAAAACGTTGGTTACACTTAAGTACAAATAGTTGTCATATAAAGGGAAACAAGTAATTCATAAAAATTCATTTGTTGTTTGCATTTGACATTTTTGATATATGGATTATGATATGCTATGTATATAGGGGTTTAAGGCATTAATGGTATGAAGAATTAATTTCAATATAAGCGCTGTTTATATGTATTTATTATATAAGCGACTGATTTAATGATTAATGGATTGGAAAAGTATTAGATAAGTGGAGAGAGAGAGAGAGAGAGAGGAGAGAGAGAGAATATATTACTTGAGATCCATCGCCACATCCCATAGGCATCGTCGCATAGGGTGTCGGGTATGCATTGCCCGCCTCCGTCATCATCAGCGGCTTACCACTGGTCTTATCGAAGTCCATATAACGGGGTGTCGTTCCCATATGGCCGGCGAACTGCTTGTGAAGGGTCGCGCTATCCATTATAACTGCAGTTTTAAAAAGTTTTTTAATTAAAACTCAATTGTATTAGTGAAGTGATGTATGGAGTGGTATGGTGTGGACTACTCACAGCCTTCAGCGGCGGCTCGACTCCTGTTTATCCTTCGGACGCAAACAAACGCCGATATAATGACAATAATAACAATGACTGCCGCAGACAATAGCGGTATTGTGAACGACGGCTGCAGATAATAGGGGCCGTCGTTGAAGAATTGGTTGAATATCTCACTTTGAAGTACTTTTATATCTGTTTTGCAATTAGATTTGCACACAAAACAAAAGGTTTCCAATTAATTAAATGCTATTCAATAGGCGTTTACGCAGTGCTTATGCGATAGACAATAGAAATTGTTTTGTGAAGTGACAAATTCTGCAAATTATTGATTTTAGTTTACTGTTAACAGTAGTGTCACAAATATTTTATGTAACATTTAAAAGCTTTAATTAGCATTTAATAACAAATAAAATCATTTAGAAAAATATTTGTTCAAATTTGTTATGCAATAGCTATTATAATATAATAATTATACATAGTGCTAATTTTAAAAATTATTTTCGCTGATTAATTAATCTATGTAAAAATATTTAAATAATAAAACAAAACTGTTGTACACATACCTCCCTCCGTACGGGTGACCACTATATTACTCGGATCGCTGAACCCGTATCTGTTGAGGGCAGTGATGAATACCCTATACTGAACGCCGGCCTCAAGATTTTGCAGGACATAGGTATATGAGGCCAATGTATTCCCATCGGACATAGGGGTGGGTGTCGTCAACTGAGTCAACGGTATTTCCTTCCACTTGGGCTCCCCTACCTATACTGAACGCCGGCCTCAAGATTTTGCAGGACATAGGTATATGAGGCCAATGTATTCCCATCGGACATAGGGGTGGGTGTCGTCAACTGAGTCAACGGTATTTCCTTCCACTTGGGCTCCCCTTCCCGTTGGTAGTGAATCGTATAGCTATTGGTCGGGGTTTGGGTTTCTCGCAGATCTTTCTGATGCCAGCGCACAGTAATGGACGTCTCGGTCGACTCGATGGCGTTGAGCTGTTGAGCCGGCGGTAGGTCTCCATCGTATGTGTGGACAAGCATTTCGTGAGACTGGGGTCCACTGCCCGCCGAATTGTAGGCCTTCACGACAATCGCGTATTCATTGCCTTTCAGTAAGTCTCGCAAAAAGTATTCATAAGTTTCCGTTTCGGGGTTTTTGCCGTTTTGTACCGGTTTTGACTCAACCAGTTTCAGAGTGAAGGGATGGCTACTCTCCCGTGCTTTACGATACCCGACGTAAAAGCCTTTGATAACACCGTTCCAGTGCTCTTTAGTAGGCGCTCTCCACGTGACCCGTATAGTCGTCGGCCCTTTGCCCTCAACGGCGATGTCGTTGGGCGGGGCGGAGGGCTCCTCCTCGCCGGTAACGAAGGTGACGGTGTCTGCGGCCTCACCCCTCCCGACCTCGTTCTCGCCGACGACAGTCATCTCGTAGGACAGGCCAGGGCTGAGGTCTTTGATGAGTGCCGTGGTCTGGGAACTGGTGACTGTGAACTCATGGAGTCGATGCGGTGCGCTCTGATGTCGCCAATACTGGATCGTGTATTTCATGATCGGAGAGTTGCCTGAATAGGGGGCCGACCACACGATACTAGCCGTTCGGGACCAGACCTCCTTCACGTGAACGTTCATCGGTGGGCCGGGTACCTCTGTGAGGGCACAGGTATTTAAAACAATTTTCTATCTATTACCGTAACAAACTATATGATACATACCGAGCACAACCAGTTTGATAGTGCGCTCGTCCTTCCCGTGTGTGTTCTCGGCCTCACATTTATATATCGATCCGTCAGTCCTTTGGGTGGTTCTCAACAACAGCTCCGACACGAGACCGAAGTCTGTCGTCTCCTCAAAGATTTCATAACTGTTTTCAATGCAAGAATTTTAATAGTAATCGAGTGTTTATAGGAATATTCTGTATTGACTAACGTATGAGAGCCTAGTTTCTCGAGTTTGATGCTATCTTTAGTCCATTTGATAGCCAGGGGTTGATCTCCGGAAACATTACACTTGAGTCGAGCGCTCTCTCCCTTCTTCACTTGAATTAAACTATACTTTTCGTCAAACTTTGCCGGAACTGGAGGTCAGACACAGTATGTTATCAAACCGTTCATGAATTTATTAGATAATAAAATATAGGGAATTGTTTTAAGCATAAAATGTGAGCCAATTTTGAATAAGTAATACATTTTACCCGCAATTCTGATTGAAATCACTTTTTTCAATACAATCTTATTATTGACATCAAAGACAAGACATTCATAAGAACCAGAATCTAATGACTGAATGTTTGCAAACTTCACAACATTTCCATTCATTTCCTTAATTTTATTATTTCCTGAGATTTTCCTCCAAATAATCCGTGGTTTCGGTGAAAGACAAGACATTCATAAGAACCAGAATCTAATGACTGAATGTTTGCAAACTTCACAACATTTCCATTCATTTCCTTAATTTTATTATTTCCTGAGATTTTCCTCCAAATAATCCGCGGTTTCGGTGATCCGTCGGCCGAGCACTCTATGACCACATTATCCCCAACTCTTGCACTCGTATTCTTGGGCTCATTCATCCATTTCGAGGGCACAAACACTTCCAATCGGATTGAATAGGAATCGCTTCCGAAGGCATTCCTCACAAAACATGAATAATTGCCAACACTTTCACTCTTTATGTCATTTATAATGAGTGAAGAAATAGCTTCCGATTCATCAGATTTTATGGTAATTCCGTTCCGAGAGTGAGATAATTGTTGACCATTTCTGGTCCAGATAAAGGATATGGGAGGTGTACCAGATTGTATGGTACAAGTGGATCTGTATGTTGATCCTTGTGTAATTGGTTTATCAGGTTGGAAAATAGGTGTAATCTTTGGTGGTTCTGAACCAGTCATATAATTAGCATATTATTTAACTATAAGGTTTATATGACTTACCTGAGCTCTCAATGAACTTGAACACAATTATCAGAATTAAATGTTTTAAAGCAAACATTTTAAAGGAATATAATATTACTGTTTTGAAATATTCATTCAGTACTCAAATAATGGCTAAAATACGAGTAAAAGCAAGCATTGGCTGCAAAGGCGACACATTTTGCTCAACAATTCAATGATATATTTAAGACATAACTCACCGCTAAAGAAGACATAAGGCATTCCTCACAAAACATGAATAATTGCCAACACTTTCACTCTTTATGTCATTTATAATGAGTGAAGAAATAGCTTCCGATTCATCAGATTTTATGGTAATTCCGTTCCGAGAGTGAGATAATTGTTGACCATCTTTGGTCCATTTGAAGGTTATGGGAGGAGTTCCTGATTGTATAGTACAAATGGATCTGTATGTGGATCCTTGTGTAAGAGGTTTATCCGGTTGATAAAAAGGTATTATCCTCGGTGGTTCTGAACCAGTCATAATTATTAGCATATTATTTAACTATAAGGTTTGTATGACTTACCTGAGCTCTCAATTAACTTGAACACAATTATCAGAATTAAATGTTTTAAAGTAAACATTTTAAAGGAATATAATATTACTGTTTTGATATATTCATTCAGTACTCAAATAATGGCTAAAATACGAGTAAAAGCAAGCATTGGCTGCAAAGGCGACACATTTTGCTCAACAATTCAATGATATATTTAAGACATAACTCACCGCTAAAGAAGACATTAATTGATTTCTTCAGTGAGTCTCCGATACCATTGTCTGCAATGCACTCATAATTCTCACTACTTCCGGATCGGAAGTTTGACAAATTTAGGACTTCTCCTTGAGTTACCTTTCCTGTTAAATGTCCACAAAATTAATTATTTCATAAAATATCTCAGTTGTTAAACTACAATACCTTTAGAACTAATCCATTTGACGGTAGGTTTAGGCAAAGGTAGCCGTTATGTGAGCTGGTGGTGTAGTAGCGGACGAAAGTGGGCTTATAGGACGCCAAGGAAGTCGGTTCAGCCCCCTTGACGAGGTCAATAGGAGATAATGTTTTCATTAGTATTTGTGTGATTCGTGTGATGAATACCTTTGACGTTAAGGACAACCGTTTGAGAGTCAGTGCCGTAAGTATTGCTAACAAAACACGAATAGTTCGCGGAATCGCTTCTCTCGACAGAAGCTATCGATAGGATCGACAACTCGTCGGACGTCTCGACCTTATAATTGGGGTTTGATTTCACATCTAATTTATGGCCGTTTTTGGACCACTTAAACACCAAAGGTGTCGTTCCCTTTTGAATGGAGCAAAATGTACGGAATGTTGTTCCTTCAGTTTGGGTTATCATGTAATTTGGTATATAAGACAACTTCGGGGCTAAAAAATATTAATCCTATAAAACTTCAGGCGATTTGCATAAAAATATATACCTATTCCCGCGGATACTGATTGAAAATACACAAAAACTATGACAAACTTTAAAAATAAATACATTTTCCACTGAAATAATGGCCGACTATATAAATGATTATTTCTCGACTCCAAGAACTTATATATTGGACACACATTGCGCCACATTTTGCTCGAGATTTAATATATTTTGCTTAAAAATAACTTTAGTTTCCTGTCAATACGTTTTTATGCGAAGTGATTCATATAATGTTTGCAATACTTATGACACATTAGTTTAAAAATCAATAAATTATAGAATATTATATAACTTATCATAAATATTAAAAATAAAAATATAACTAAATTCATAAACTTATAATCCAATCAAACCTTTAATGTACAGAATAGTGGTCTGTATATCAGACCCGAAAGCATTGCTCGCAATACACGAATAGTTCCCGAAATCATTTGTATCGAGATTTCTGAGTATTAAATGCGAGGAATCGTCTAAAGCGTCGATTCTGTGACTCGACTGTAGATTACTTTCTAATTGTAATCCATTTCTAAACCATTTATAAAACACGGGTTTAGTGCCGACTATGGACTGACACATAAACCGAAATGAGGAGCCCTTTGATAATTCAATCTTTGACTGAAACGGATATATTTTGGGCGCATCTGAGATGACAGGCAGTGGTATATAATCAATGAATTAGTGGCAAAATAATGTATCATGGTAGCTCTGTAATTACATACCATTACACGCTATTGACTCAAATTTGACGCAACAAATTAACACGAAAATTACAATTTTACTGAAAATCATGTTTTTTAAACAAACTGTGTGTATGTCTTGACTCACACAACGGATGTAAACAAATAATTATCTCAAAAATCAGGACAAACTCAGTGGTGAAGAAGTTTTCGTAGTGTTAGTGACACATAAAGCGCCACATTTTGTATGAGAAATAATGTGTGTATTCATTGGCGAAGCAATTCATGCACTCATTGAACGGAATTATTTAAAATCCCTTTCCCTTTAAAATTTAAATAGACTTAATCTCCCCTGGTTAATACACTTAACGTACGAGTTTATTAGAGATTAAGTATTAATTAAGTAAATGTGACAGGTGTGTGACCCTGTTTATAGACATTTAAATCAGGTTTTAAATAATGAAGTGAAATGCACAGTAAACGTGAAAGTTTTCACTACTTATCAACAGATATACACATAAATCCGATTATCAAGAGTTAAAATTAAATCCTTTTAAATACTTTCTCTCACCACTAAAAACAAATGATGAAATGACTTGAAATAAAACAGATTTACTTTCAGATCTATTTCTCGCTATTGATTTAATATCAAAAAAGAGTCTTTTTTCGGCACATTTGATGATTGTATCGATTTTTTTGTTAACTTTTCTTTACACACATTATATTTATTTGATTTGCAGAAATCAATTGATTATTTGACTGCAAAAACCTTTTCAATCACTGCTATAACCCAAAGGGATAAACATTTTTTTATCACAGAATTTAATGCAATTTGCAAAAAAAGTATACTTTTTTAGGATTGAAATAAAAAACATATGAATAAATAATATCAATGAATACCTTCGACGGTGAGGACAACGAACTGGGAATCAGTTCCGAAGGCATTCCTCACAAGACACGAGTAATTGGCCGCATCTGTCGATACTATCGACGGATATCATTCGCAGCTTTTAGACAGTTTTAATAGCTAAACTACCAAGTGAACTCCCAGGCTAACAGAGTTAACCACCGGTAGAGACTTGGTGAGCTTCTTCTTACCTAAGTTTGGGAAGACTTGCCTTCAGAACTGTTGGAAATACGAGCCCTCAGTCTGTCTCTTATGCGACAAATGGGGCCCTAATTTGGGAACTGTTTTGCGGAAAACTTTTCTAATTATAAATGAGTTTTACATTTAATTAGTGCTGAGAAATACCTGACAATTCATTTGTGTATAAATATTTCACACAACATATGAACACTAGAAATATATAGAAACTGTTGGCAGACATCATGAATAGTAAATGAGAGATACTTTGAGAGACAACCGATGGCTGATATGGTGTGAGCACTCAATAGTAGGCTATTATATGACAAAACGCGAGTCAAAGACCAGAGCATTGCGCCACACATTGAATGGCAAACAATTTGTGATTATATTTGTGGCGGTTATCGGAAAAGTTTTTTACAGCAAAAAAAGTATATAAAAAAGTTTCCGAATATAACACAAAACATAGCGTTATATTGAGGGCGAGATTTGAGCGAAAAAGACATTATGTTATCATTAAATAGCAGTAATTATTATAAACAAAAAGAGCTATTCATAGCAATAAATGCAATAAATCTTGCGCTTGAATACAGAAGTCTTATTATATGTGTTTTATAATTACCATAAAATAAACACTTTTTTGCCAATAAATTAGCGTAAAAAACTTTTTTAAACAACATTTTTTGCTCGCTTTAAATATTAACATATATTTAATGAGATAAGAGGGGAATGTCGTGTGTTTTTACAATGAAGTGGTGATGGTTTGTATCATACCTTTCACAGTAATCAGAATATTCTGGGAATCACTACCGATACCATTGCTGACTAAACACTTGTAATATCCGGCATCCCTTCTGTCAATGTTTGCGATGATGAGAGTGGAGGACCTGTTCTGTGTCTCAACCCGATGCCGATGATTGACAGCGCCGGTAGCTAATGGCTGTCCGTTAACGAGCCACTCGAACAGGAATGGCACCGACCCTTCCTCGGCGGCACACATTTGCTGGAAATACGAGTTCTCAGTAATACTTCTCTCATTGAAAAATGGAGATAATTTTGGGGCTATTTGTGTGACACAAAAGGAGTAGAAAAAAAAAGGTAATTGTGTTTAGAAAACGACCCAAAAATTTCATAAACACATTATGCAGTCGTTTGTCATACCTTTACTGTCAGATAGTGTTTGTCGGATCATAAATAAAACACATATAAACTGTTTGTTTAAATACATATCGGAGTGAATATTATTATATATTATGTGCGGAATGGGATGCGACAGACACTGGGGAGTAGGAGTGCATCACTATATTATTATGGCTGACATTAAAAATGTATTTTTTCTCTCAGTTTTCTCTCAAAAGGCTACAAATTATGGGAAATATTTTTATTTAAGTGACAGAATATACTGCGCCACACATTGAATCAGAAACAATTTGATGGCAATAAGGCCTTTTGGGCGCCTGTATCTGAAAATGAATGATATATTTCCGTCATATAAGCATCGATTAAACCATTTACACCGCAAACACACATATTCTTAAATATCATATAAATTAATATTTATCTCTACAGAGAAATAGCATTTCATTACTTTTAAAAGTAAATATTATGTCACACATTAAGTAAACTTTAAAATAAATTTGTAACACATTTGCAATAAAAACTCGTAAAAACTTTATACGAGAAAACTCATTTGATTTGATAGTTTAAAAAAGTAATATGAGATATGTCATTTAATGGTGCATTAAATACCTTCGACAGTCAATAAGACTGTTTGTGAATCCCTTCCCAACGTATTGCTCGCAAAACAACTGTAATTTCCGGAATCGCTTCCCAAAAGGCTTTGTATCGAAAGTGTGGAAAAACTTTCATAATTATCGATCTTATAGCGAGTGGCAGCGCCGGTAGCTTTGAGTAACTGTCCATTTTTGTACCACTCGTAAGCCAGTGGTTGTGAACCGCTCTCAACCGTACAGAATATTTTCAGAATTGAATTCTGGGTTTGATTTTTGTGTTTGAGCACAGGTGCCAATTTGGGGGCTAACCATCAAATTTAATAATTATGTGCTTCATTAGTACATAATTTTTTGAGCAAGCTTAATGATTAAATACCTGAGCTCTCGATCGACAGAATTAAATTTAGAGATAATATGAAAACAAATGGATATAATAGATATGTGACACACATTGTGAACGAGTGGTAAGTAATAGCCAACTAATGACTGACATTAGATTTCTGGCTAAGAATGAGTGCTTTTATTAATACAAACAATGAGTTTGTTTTGTGGTATATATTGCGCCACATATTGTGTCACACAATCAATTTGCTTAATATAAGACTAATACAAGTTGGACTCAAAGTTTGATAATTATTTGTCAATTCAATGATCACACAGACATTATGTTTCCAAATATAAAACAAAACTCAACAGAATATTCTTGAAATTTTTTTATAGGTATGTAATATATGTTTCATAAATTATAATAATATTTGTTTAATCATACCTTTAATATTAAGCAAAACATTTTGCGAGTCGGATCCGAAAGCATTTTTCACAAAACAGCTATAATTTCCTGAATCGTGTTTCCCAATTTGTGTGATTGTTAACTTGGAAAACATATCAAAATTGTCAATTTTATAGTTGACATCAGGACTGGCTTTAAGTGTCTGTCCATTTCGGGACCACTCGAAAAACACGGGTAAAGAACCCGACTCTACGGCACAAAACACTTGGAATAGGGATCCTATGGATAGGCTTTTATGTGATAAAATCCCACCTAATTTAGGCGCTGATATCAATGCAAATCAGAGCTATTAATATAAAAACAATTTTCATATCATATCTAAAATACCTGAAGACTTATCGGAATAAACACCGTTTAAGACAAACAAAATAAATAAGAATTTTGAACTCATTATTGGAAAACACTCTAAGAATAAGTAGTAATAAAATAATGGCTGACTTTATGTCAAAAATATTTTTCAAACAAAATATATATTTTGAAACCGAGAGATGAGTGGATATATTGCGCCACACATTGATTCACAACACAATTGGCAAACATTTGGCGCATATTATAGCGAATATAACGTTAGCATAAACTGTAAGGAATTGCATAACTAGTACTGTATATAACCCTTAATAGGGTTTATATTAATTTAGTTAAACAAATATTTAATACAACAGTAATATCTGAGCAATAGATGCCATAAAATACAATAAAAATATGTATAAAACAAATTGATTTCAACCTCTTATCGCAAGATTAATACTCTGTCCGTCACTTCCGAACCCATTGTTTACAAAACAGCTGTAATTTCCGGCATCTCTTCTGTCAATACTTTTGATGGTAAAAGTCGACGACATCTCAAAGTTATCTATTTTATAGTTCACTCCGGGACTGGCTTTCAGTGTCTGTCCATTGAGGGACCACTCGAAGAATACGGGAAGAGATCCCTCTTCGACAGTACAAAACACTTGAAAGTTAGCACCAATTGTAAGGCTCTTATGGGTTAACATTTTGCCTAATTTTGGTGCTAATATCAACACAAATTAGGATTAATTATGGATATAAAAACAGTGGTAGCAAGCAGATATACCTGATGAGTTAGAGGGTATTATCCCATTCAATATAAATAAAATTACTATATAACTAGATGAATACTTTGACAACATTTTGCAAATTTCTAACCCAAGAATATATAGAGAATAATGGCTGACAATAACATGGAAAGTATTTTCAGACAAAAAATATTATGAGAAATGAGTATTTGTTTGGATATATTGCGCCACACATTGATTCACAACACAATTCATTCAGTCATTTAAGACATTATACAAGGAATTTATTCTGTGAACAAACTGTAAGGATGTTTAATTATAAATGATATATGACAACACACGGTAACACCATTAATATTTAATTAAATTTCATATAATCTGTTTCGAAATGAATTATCTAGATAAATAATTAATTATCTAACCTTTGATTGTTAGTAAAACAAACTGATTGTCAAAACCCATTGAATTCCTGGCAATACACGAATAGTTTCCGGAATCGCTTCTATCGATACTTTTTATAGTAAACGTTGAGTGCATTTCATAATTATCAATCTTATAGTTAGCTCCGGGATTGTTTTTTAGTGTCTGTCCATTCCTGGACCACTCGAAAAATAATGGCAAAGAGCCGTCCTCTACGTTACAAACAATTAGAAACTTGTTTCCAATCGACAGACTCTTATGGGACACAATTGAACCCAATTTTGGCGCTAATTTCAATAAAATAAGTGTTAACTAGTTATGTTAAATTCAATTATATTGTGTTTAATACCTGAACAATAAATGCTCTCGACAATAATAATCAAAATGAGCACAGATTTCAACACATTTTTAAACCACATTTTTATAAACAACTCAAAGAGGTTAAGTTGAAAATAATGGCTGACTTTGATGTCAAATATATTGTATTTTGAGAAAATGGTATAAAGTTATCCTAAAGGAGATATCGCGCCACACATTGATTCGCAATACAATTTGAAAAGTTTATCAAATATACAGAATAATACAGAATATTCAGTATATGTCTATGAGTTAACTGTAAGCAATTGTATTAATAGCATAGTAGTAAAACTATTTAAATTAACTAACATTTTGAAAAATAAGCATTTGATTAAATGTTTATAAATTGTTTTAGATGGGTTTATAATTAAAATTTTAATGCAAATAATTACCTAACCTTTGATAGTTAGCAAAACAAACTGATTGTCATCACCCATTGAATTTCGAGAAATGCATGAATAGTTTGCGGCATCCCTTACATCAATGGATTTTATAGTGAATGTTGAGTGCATTTCAAAGTTTTCAATCTTATAGTTAACATCAGGACTGGGTTTAAGTGTCTGTCCATTGCGGGACCACTCGAAGAATATGGGTGTAGTACCCGATTCAAGGGTACACAACACTTGAAAACGACTTCCTATAGCCAGGTCCTTATGGGACAATATTTTGCTCAGTTTTGGTGCTAATATTAACGCAAATAAGTATTAATTATTTATATTAAATAGAATTGAATGAGTCTGGATACCTGAACAATTAATGTTGCTTAATAGAAACAGAATAGATACTAATTTCAACTCATATTTAAACAACATTTTTGTAAATAAACTCAAGATATTAAACACAAAGTAATGGCTGACTTTGATGTCAAATATTCAGTATTTTCTCAGAAAATCATATATAAAGTGATCTGAAAGGAGATATCGCGCCACACATTGATTCGCAACACAATTCATTCATATATTAAGGAATATTATTAATATATAAAGAATATATTGAATGAGTGAACTGTACTGTAATATTATATCTGATTATAGATATCATCACAATAAATACTTTAAACACATTAATAAGACTAGGTTTGTTATAAATCAAAATATAATTAATTAATCATATTAATACAAATAAAACATCTAACCTTTAATAGTTAATAAAACAAACTGATTGTCAGAACCCATTGAATTCCTTGCAATACATGAATAGTTCCCGGAATCGCTTCTATCGATACTTTTTATGGTAAAAGTTGAAAACATTTCGAAATTATCAATCTTATAATTAACATCTGGATTATTTTTAATTGTCTGTCCATTTCGGGACCACTCAAAAAACACTGGAAGTGAGCCTGCTTCAATGTTACAAAAGACTTGGAAATTGTTTCCAATGGACAGACTTTTATGGGATGCAATTGAACCTAATTTTGGTGCTAAATAGCAATGTAAATATGAGTTATCCATTTATATTGAGAAGAATCTAGTTAATTTAAATACCTGTACAACAAATACTGTTTAAGACACTCAGAATAAATACTATTTTCAGCTCATATTTAAACCACATTTTTGTAAATAACTCAAAATATTAGACACAAAGTAATGGCTGACTTTGATGTCAAATATTCAGTATTTTCTCAGAAAATCATATATAAAGTGATCTGAAAGGAGATATTGCGCCACACATTGATTCACAACACAATTGAAAACATTTTAAAACGGATCAGTATATAAGGAATTTACAGTATGTCTATGAGTCAACTGTAAGGAATTGCAAACATACGTGAATACTGTGTAGTGTAACATTGAATAAATAATAATGTCTGAAAACCAATACTTGATTTAATATGAAATTGATTTCATTTTAAAGGATTTTTAATTAATATGTTAATTTAAATAAATATCTAACCTTTGATTGTAAGCAAAACAAATTGATTATCAAAACCGATTGAATTCCTTGCAATACACGAATAGTTTCCGGAATCGCTTCTATCGATACGTTTTATGGTAAACGTTGAGTGCATTTCTGAGTTCTCTATCTTATGGTTAACTCCGGGAGTGTTTTTGAGTGTCTGTCCATTTCTAGACCACTCGAAAAATACCGGCAAAGATCCTATTTCTACGTTACATAATACTAGAAAATTACTTCCTATGGATAGACTCCTATGAGACACAATAGATGCCAATTTTGGTGCTAATATGAAAGCATACAAATGTTAATTACTTTTAACTTTATACCGCAGAATTAAATTAGTTAGAATACCTGAACAATGAACACCGTTTAATTCAATTAGAATAACACCAAGCACTAACACATATTTAAACCACATTTTTAAAATAAACTAAATATATGAAACACAAAGTAATGGCTGACTTTGATCTCAATTATTTAGTATTTTCAGAAAGTAATATACGAAGGGATCTTAAAGGGAGATATTGCGCCACACATTGATTCACAATACAATTGAAAACATTTTTAAACAGATCATAATATACGGAATATTCAGTATCATAATATATGTCTATGAGTAAACTGTAAGGAATACTTATAAAAGCAACACAAATAATATAAACCAATATTTTCTTAATGATCTTAATATGGTTTAATATAATTTATGATATAAAACATTGAAATTAATGTTGAATTAATAATTTAATGAAAAAAAATGTCTAACCTTTGATTGTTAGTAAAACAAACTGATTGTCAAAACCCATTGAATTCCTTGCAATACATGAATAATTTCCGGAATCGTTTCTATCGATACTTTTTATGGTGAAAGTTGAGTGCATTTCTGAGTTTTCAATCTTATAATTAACTCCGGGATTATTTCTGAGTGTCTGTCCATTTCGGGACCACTCAAAAAATACGGGCAAAGCTCCGGTCTCAGCGGTGCATACAACTAGAAAATAGCTTCCTATGGATAGACTTTTATGGGACACAATTGAACCCAATTTAGGTGCTGATATGAATGCAAACAAATGTTAATTAATTATATTTAACAAATTCATTGCAATTTTACTACCTGAGCAATAAACATTGTATAAAGCATTCAGAATAACTACAAACTTCACCACGTATCTAAACCACATTTTGTAAATAAACTCAAGATATTAAACACAAAGTAATGGCTGACTTTGATGTCAAATATTCTGTATTTTCAGAAAATCATATATAAAGTGATCTGAAAGGAGATATCGCGCCACACATTGATTCACAATACAGTTTTCAAATACCCTAAACATACAGTAGTAAGGAATATATTCCTATTGACAAACTGTAAGAATCAAGTAGTAATTATATTAAATGTGATGTTAAAATTCAAAAAATTGTTTTATATTTAACTAATAATTAAATTTCAAACTTAATTCCAAAATTAATAATAACAATAATGATTACCATTAATGGACAGCAATACAGATAGACTATCACTTCCCACACCATTATTGACAACACATGAATAGTTGGCCGCATCTCTCATCTCAATCTTCTTTATAGTTAGCGTCGAAAACATTTCAAAGTTTTCAATCTTATAGTTCACATCAGGACTGGCTTTGAGTGTCTGTCCATTTCGGAACCACTCATAAAACACGGGTAAAGATCCCTTCTCTACGGTACAGAACAATTGAAAATGAGATCCAATTTCCAGATTCTTATGTGAGAAGAATTTGGATAATTTTGGAGCTGTTATGAGACAAATACTAATTAATAGGATTAATGTTTTGTATTATATATATAATACCTGAGGATTGAGAAGAGTTAGCACCAATTATAACAAATGTAATACAAGTATATATTACACTAAACAAAGATTTAGACAACATTTTCGCAAATATAACACAAAGATATATTTGTGAAAATAATGGCCGCCTTTAATATTGAAGATTTCAGACAAAATACTGTTTAAATCAGAAATGCATGGATATATTGCGCCACACATTGATTCACAATACAGTTTACACTAATATTTAGACTATTATACCAGAAATATAACACAATATTCAATGAGTGAACTGTAAGAATACTGCTTATGGTTTAGCACATAAGCCAACAAATATTATATTCAATGAATACTAATAAGATTTAAAAATAAATCTATTTTAAATTCATTATTAATACAGAATAATAAATAGAAGTAAATAATCTAACCTTTGATTGTAAGCAAAACAAACTGTTTGTCAAAACCCATTGAATTCCTAGCTATACATGAATAGTTTGCGGCATCCCTTATATCAATGGATTTTATAGTGAATGTGGAATACATTTCAAAATTATGAATATCATAATTAGCTCCTGGATTAGCTTTGAGTGTCTGTCCATTTCGAGACCACTCAAAGGATACTGGTGATGAACCCGATTCTACAGTACAAAACACTTGAAAACGACTTCCAACAGCTAGGTCCTTATGGGACACAGTTGACCCTAATTTGGGCGCTTATGTCAATGCAAACAAATGTTAAATATTTATATTTTCAAGGAAAGTTCAAATCGAATACCTGAGCAATAAATACCATTTACGACAATCAGAATAAATACAGATCTTAACTCATATTTAAACCACATTTTTGTAAATAACTCAAAGATATGAAATAGAAAATAATGGCTGACTTTGGCGTCAAATATAATATATTTTCAGAAAATACTATGTAAACTGATCTGAAAGGATATATTGCGCCACACATTGATTCGCAATACAATTGGCAAACATTTTAAACCATAGTATATAAGGAATATATGGCTATGAGTCAACTGTAAGAATATATTACCGGAATAGCAATACAACAAATTATATGTTGTAAAATTATTGGAAAAATTATTTGTATTAAATTAATATTTAATTTGTAAAATAATAATGAAGATTATAAGAACTAATTTAGAAACAAAATAATTGTTACCATTAATAGACAGCAATACTGAATGGCTATCACTTCCCACACCATTGTTCACAACACATGAATAGTTGGCCGCATCTCTCATCTCAATCTTCTCAATAGTAAACGTGGAAAACATTTTTGAATTTTCAATCTTATAATTGACATCAGGAGTAGCTTTGAGTGTCTGTCCATTTCTGGACCACTCATAAAACACGGGTAAAGAGCCCTTCTCTACGGTACAGAATATTTGAAAATGTGATCCAATTTCTAGATTCTGAGATTTTGAGAAAGATTTGGATAATTTTGGTGCTGTTATGAGACAAATACCAATTAATAGGATTAAAGTTTTGATTTCTATACACAATACCTGTAGATTGAGAGGAATCAAGACCATTTATAATAAATAAAATATAATAATATATCACAATAAACACAGTTTTAGACAACATTTTCGCAAACATAAAGATATACTGTATTTGACAAAATAATGGCCGCCTTTAATGTTGAAGATTTCAGACAAAATACAGTTTAAATCAGAAATGAATGGATATATTGCGCCACACATTGATTCACAATACAGTTTACACTAATATTTAGACTATTATATAATACAAAGAATATAATATAATGTTCATCGAGTGAACTGTAAGAACAATATTAAAATTTAAATGATATGGCAATCAATATTCATTTAAGAGTTAGTATGATATTTGTTAATTAGAAATTAATATAGATAATTATTTATAAAATATTGATTTACAAGTAAATGTCTAACCTTTGATTGTTAACAAAACAAACTGATTGTCAAAACCCATTGAATTCCTAGCAATACATGAATAGTTTGCGGCATCCCTTACATCAATGGATTTTATAGTGAATGTGGAAAACATATCGAAATTATGAATATCATAATTAACATCAAGACTGGGTTTAAGTGTCTGTCCATTTCGGGACCACTCAAAGGACAGGGGCGTAGAACCCGACTCTACGGAACACAACACTTGGAAACGACTTCCTATAGCCAGGTCCTTATGGGACACAACTGAACCAAGTTTTGGAGCTGATTTGGATGCAAATATGTGTTAAATATTTATTTTATACAGAATTGTTTTGCTTTAAATACCTGAACAATAAATACCATTTAAAATGATCAGGATAAATACAGATTTTAACACTAAATTAAAGCACATTTTGTAAATAATCCAGAGATATGAGGTATAAAGTAATGGCTGACTTTGATGTCAAATATACAATATTTTCAGAAAATACTATATAAACTGATCTGAAAGGATATATCGCGCCACACATTGATTCGCAATACAATTGGCAAACATTATAAACCATAGTATATAAGGAATATATGCCTGCGAGTCAACTGTAAGGATACACTAATAGTAATATAAGAGGTTTTAAGTTATAAAACTATTCAAAGAATTATTTTGTAAATATATAATTACAGTAGTTGATTTGTCAAATAATAACCAAGATAATTAAATTCAAACGATAATAAAATTATTGTTACCATTAATAGACAGCAATACTGATTGACTATCACTTCCCACACCATTATTCACAACACATGAATAGTTGGCCGCATCTCTCATCTCAATCTTCTCAATAGTAAACGTGGAAAACATTTTTGAATTTTCAATCTTATAATTGACATCAGGAGTAGCTTTGAGTGTCTGTCCATTTCTGAACCACTCATAAAACACGGGCAAAGATCCCTTCTCTATAGAACAGGTCAAATGAAAATGAGATCCAATTTCCAGATTCTTATGTGAGAAGAATTTGGATAATTTTGGTGCTGTTATGAGACAAATACTAATTAATAGGATTAAGATTTTACTATCGATACACAATACCTGTAGTTTGAGATGAGTTAACATAATTTACAGCACATATAATACAAGAAAATATAAGAATAAACACATATCTCGACAACATTTTCGTACACATAGCCATGGGATATGTTTGGGAAAATAATGGCCGACCTTAATATTGAAGATTTCAAACAAAATACTATTTGTAAAGTAGAAAAATGTGGATATATTGCGCCACACATTGATTCGCAATACAATTCATTCCCATATACTAGACAACTACAGTATGTATGCATATAAGTATACAATATAGTGTATGTTCAATGAGTGAACTGTAAGGATTGAGTGTTTATTAGTTGCAATGTATGCTACAGTCACTTATAACTAAATTATACCAATATTTCTTAAACTACGAGTAATTTCAAATATTTCAATAATTTGTGATCAATTGTTACCATTAATTGTAAGCAAAACCGATTGACTGTCGGATCCGAAAGCATTCTTCACAAGACATGTATAGTTCGCGGAATCGCTTCTCACGATCTCATCGATGGAAAGAGTGGAGAATTTCTTGGAGTTTTCAATCTTATAGCTCACATCAGGACTGGGTTTAAGTGTCTGTCCATCTTTGAACCACTCGTAAAACACCGGAAGACTACCGGCCTCTACAGTACATAAAACTTGAAAGTGGGTTCTTATGGACAGACTCTTATGCGACAGAACTGCTCCTAATTTAGGCGCTAATATGAATGCAAATTAGTTTAAATTTTGTAAATATTCTCATTTTACGATACAATACCTAATGATTGAGAGGAATATTTATGATTTAAAACAAACAATATACAAACAAATACATAATTTGACTTATATTGACACCACATTTTGTATCTAATATAATTTTCACAAATAGGTTGTGAAAAATAATGGCTGACTTGATGTCAAAGATTTCAGACAAAAATATTGTATGAAATGAGTTGTAGTTTGGATATATCGCGCCACACATTGATTCGCAATACAATTCATTTATGTATTTAAGTATTGAATACAATATGTGAGCCCAGAATATGAGATGAGTCTCTGAAAAATTGCTTTTATTTCTTCTTGAAACATTGCTTTTCTGTAAAGTTTGAAATTTATCAAGTTTAATATAAGTAAATTTCAAACTTTACAGAAAAGCAATGTTTCAAGAAGAAATAAAAGCAATTTTTCAGAGACTCATCTCATATTCTGGGCTCACATATAAGGAATATATTCAACGAGTGAACTGTAAGGATATTACAGTAAAACATAAGGAAATGTGTTTTCGGAAGGGAAAACATTTTAAAAGTTATTTTATCATTTATATGCGAAAGGTATTTACAAATTAAAATAAAACTAATTAATAATAACCTTTAATTGAGAGGACAACTGATCGACTGTCAGATCCCATAGTATTTCTTACAATACAGGTATAGTTCCCGGAATCGGATCTCTCAATCTTCGCAACAGTAAACGTAGAAAACATTTGCGAGTTTTCAATCTTATAGTTCACATCGGGATTAGGTTTGAGTATCTGTCCATTTCTAGACCACTCGAAAAACACGGGGAATGACCCCTCTTCTAATGAACACGTAATGTGAAAAATAGAGCCAATTGTTTGACTCTTATGTTTAGACCCGGAATCACTCAGTTTTGGGACTATTTTGGAGAAAATATTTATTTAATTTGATTCAAAATACTATTCACTCCACACATTACCTGATGACTCGCTTAAATGTATTTCAATGATAAATATTGAAAATATAAATACAAACAAATGAAATTTGAAACACATTTTACACAGATAACTTTAAAAATTATGAACAAAATAATGGCTGACATGGAGTTAACAACTGATGGCAAATATCTTAAAGAATTTTATGTCTACAATAGTGACACATATTGCATGAGATTCACAATGTATTGTTCAATTCTTAGCAATAATACATAACTACCATATTAATATTAATGTTTGAACAGGGTTTGAGCAAATAAAGCATATTTGAAATAAAGTTTAAAATGAAATACAAAATTTTGTAATATCCTATAAATTTATTTACTATTTTAAATGTAATAAATGTATGAAAAACAAAAATAAAAACCTTTAATTGTTAGCAAAACTGATTGCAAATCAGTGCCAAAAGCATTGCGAACAACACACGAATAGTTCCCGGAATCGCTGAGAGAAATACTTTTTATATTAAGTGTCGAAAAACTTTCAGAGTTTTCTATTTTATAGTTAACACCAGGACTTGGTTTGAGTGTCTGTCCATTGATAGACCACTCGAAGAATACAGGAAATGACCCTTCTTCTATTGTGCACATTATGTTAAACACAGAGCCAATAGTAAGTGTTTTATGGCTCACTACTGATCCTAATTTGGGAGCTAATTGAAAGATAATAATTATTATTGAATTCAAACAACAATTACTGAGTGAATACCTGACGAGGAATTGGCATAATTATTAACTAGAAACAAAAGTATAATAACAAATATATTATTGTCAAACATTTTGACACAGGATAAGCTAATAGAAACCAACAAATAATGGCTGACTTTATGTCACAAATATTTTCAGACAAAATATATTTGAAAACCGAGAAACGAGTGGATATATTGCGCCACACATTGATTCACAACACAATTGGCAAACTTTTGGCGCATATTATAGTGAATACGAAATCAACTCAAACTGTAAGGAACTGTAAGTGAAACGCATATTATGGTAGAAATGATAAAACATTACGATAATAATATAACTTAACGGTCGCTGTGTAACATAAAAAATTATACGCCAATTAAATGTTAAACCTATATTTTAGTTAAAATTTTAAAATAACCTTTAATTGAGAGGACAACTGATCGACTGTCAGATCCAATAGTATTTCTTATAACACACGTATAGTTCCCGGAATCACTCCTTTCGATACTTTTTATATTAAGTGTTGAGTGGGTCTCAAAGTTATCTATTTTACAATTGACTTCAGGACTGGGTTTGAGTGTCTGTCCATCTCGTGTCCACTCAAAAAATACTGGAAGAGATCCATCTTCTAGTGAACAACTGATATGGAAAATAGAGCCAATGGTTTGACTCTTATGTGTTGACCCGGAATAACTCAATTTGGGTGCTATTCCAGAGACAATATTTATTTAATTTGATTCAAAGTCCTATTCAATCCACACATTACCTGAAGAATCGTTTAAATATATTTCATTGATTAATAGTAAACATATAAAACCAACCAATTTGTATTTGTTACACATTTTAAGAAACTAATATTAAAATTATGAACAAAATAATGGCTGACATGGAGTTAGAAATTGATGGCAAATATCTTAAAGAAAATTATATCTACAATAGTGACACATATTGTGAGGGATTCACAATTTTTTGGAGAATTTTAAACAAAATTCTTATAACTTAACGAAAAACACCAATATTTCATGGTTTGTATTACTGTATACCGTAGTATGCATAATACAAGTAGAGTATTAATATAAAATTTATTACCCAATATTATGTAATTTAAATTTAGATTATTTAATAATACTATACGGTATTATAAAAATTATTTTATAATAAATTTAAATAAGAAAATAATGTAAACCTTTAATTGTGAGGACAACTGATTGAGTGTCTAAACCAAAAGCATTCTTCACAAGACATGAATAGTTCCCGGAATCACTTCTTGAGATACTTTTTATATTAAGTGTCGAAAAACTTTCAGAGTTATCTATTTTATAATTAACACCAGGGTTAGTTCTAAGTGTCTGTCCATTTCTGGACCACTCAAAAACCACAGGAAGTGATCCCTCCTCTATAGAACACGTTATATGGAATATAGAGCCAATTGTAAGTGACTTATGGCTCACAACTGATCCTAATTTGGGAACTAATGGAAGATAATAATTGTTATTGAATTCAAACGACAATTACTGAGTGAATACCTGTTGAGGAATATGTATTACTAGTGATTAGAAGTAAAATACTAACAAAGAATATATAATTACCACACATTTTGACACTCAGGGTAAGTGAATATAACCAACAAATAATGGCTGACTTTATGTCACAAATATATTTCAGACAAAATATATATTTTGAAAACCGAGAGATGAGTGGATATATTGCTTCACACATTGATTCGCAACACAATTGGCAAACATTTGGCGCATATTATAGTGAATACAAAATCAACTCAAACTGTAAGGAACTGTATGCCACTGTCCCTTTCATATTTGTATTCACTTTACACTACCCGTAGTTTTTAAAATATATAATTTATATTAATTACTAAAAACTAAATATATAATACATATAAATATTAAATATAATTAATAACAACCTTTAATTGAGAGGACAACCGATCGACTATCAGATGCAACGGTGTTCCGTATAACACACGTATAGTTCCCGGAATCACTCCTTTCGACATTTCTTATAGTAAAAGTGGAATGAGTTTCAGAATTTTCAATCTTATAGTTCACATCGGGATTAGGTTTGAGTGTCTGTCCATTTCGGGACCACTCAAAGAATACAGGAAGGGATCCCTCTTCTATTGAACACGTAATATGAAAAACAGAGCCAATAGTCTGACTCTTATGTGTTGACCCGGAATAACTCAATTTGGGGGCTATTTTGGAGAAAATATTTATTTTATTTGAGTAAAAATACTATTCAATGCACACATTACCTGAAGAATCGTTTAAACTAATGTCATTCATAAATAGTAAACATATGAACACAAACAATTTGTATTTGTTATACATTTTAAGAAACTAACATTAAAATTATGAACGAAATAATGGCTGACATGGAGTTAGCAATTGATGGCAAATATCTTAGAGAATGTGATGTCGAATATAGTGACACATATTGTGTGGGATTCACAATTTGTTTGAGTATATTAAGTTGCATTCAACAGCCATATAAAAAATAAAGCATATTTTAACATTAAACGAATGGTAAAATTTATACCAGCTTGCTAGTATTGATATTTTAGAATTAGCAAAATTATATAACATTATTTTGTAATGAGATTTTGTTTGGATATACAATACATACTAATTTATCATCAAGATCAGAATATATTACATAAAGAATATATAAACCTTTAATTGTGAGGACAACTGACTGAGTGTCTGAACCAAAAGCATTCTTCACAAGACATGAATAGTTGCCGGAATCACTCCTTTCAATGCTTTCAATATTAAGAGTGGAGTGTGTTTTGAAATTATCTATTTTATAATTAACACCAGGACTTGGTTTCAGTGTCTGTCCATTTCTGGACCACTCGAAGAATAGTGGAGATGACCCCTCTTCTATTGAACACATTATACGAAATATAGAGCCAATAGTAAGTGACTTATGGCTCACAACTGATCCTAATTTGGGAACTAATTGAAAGATAATAATTATAATTGAATTCAAACAACAATTACTGAGTGAATACCTGATGAGGAACTCGTATTACGAGTGATTAGAAGCAAAATAAAAACAAAATATAGATAATTTCCACACATTTTGACACTCAGGGTAAGTGAATATACAACTTACTAACAAATAATGGCTGACTTTATGTCACAAATATTTTTCAGGCAAAATATATTTGAAAACCGAGAGATGAGTGGATATATTGCGCCACACATTGATTCGCAACACAATTTGCAAACATTTGGCGCATATTATAGTGAATACGAAATCAACTCAAACTGTAAGGAACTGTAAGTCAAATGCATAACTCATAGTTGTAATGATATAATTTTGTTTGAAATGAAATATAAGCATAAAATGAAAAATTTAATAAAATTTAATAATAATCAATATAACCTTTAATTGAGAGGACAACTGATCGACTGTCAGATCCGATTGTATTTCTTATAACACACGTATAGTTCCCGGAATCACTTCTTTCGATACTTTTTATATTAAGTGTCGAAAAACTTTCAGAGTTTTCTATTTTATAGTTAACACCAGGACTTGGTTTAAGTGTCTGTCCATTTCGGGTCCACTCAATAAACACTGGGAGTGACCCCTCTTCTAATGAGCACATTATGTTGAATATTGAGCCTATGGTTTGACTCTTATGTGTGGATCCGGAATAACTCAGTTTTGGTGCTATTATAAAGTTAAAATTTTACTCGACTATTAAATAAACTGTAATTAATGCACACATTACCTGATAAATTGTTTAAATGAATTTCAGTTATAAATTGAATATATAAACAGAAAACCAAATAATATTTTGTATACATTTTCAACAAATGAATCAAATAATGGCTGACATGAAGCTAACAATTGGTGGCAAACTTATGACAATATATAAGATATTCTTAGAATAAATATAGTGTCGAATATAGTGACACATATTGTGTGAGATTCACAATTTGTTTGAAGATTTTATNGAATATAGTGACACATATTGTGTGAGATTCACAATTTGTTTGAAGATTTTATTTTGAAATAGTATCAGATTCTGAACAAATGAAAACTATTTCACAACTCCAATAAATTATTTACAATACTGTATACACAGTATGAGTAAACCTTTAAGTCAATTACAGTTTAATCAATTTAAGTTTCAAAAATATAATTATATTTAATAAGCATTTCACATAAGTTTAACATTTTCTACCTTTAATTGTGAGGACAACTGATTGACTATCACTTCCGAAAGCATTCTTCACAACACAGGAATAGTTGCCGGAATCACTCCTATCAATGTTTTTGATAGCAAATGATGAGGATATTTCAAAGTTATCAATCTTATAGTTAACTCCAGGACTGGCTTTGAGTGTCTGTCCATTTCGGGACCACTCAAAGAACAGGGGAAGCGACCCCTCCTCTATTGAACAGCTTATGTGGAATACCGAGCCCTCAGTCAATGACTTGTGGTTCACTATATATCCTAATTTGGGAACTATTTATGGGATAAATAATTATTTTTGTAGACAATTATTGAGTCAATAATGGAGTGATTAATACCTGACGAAGAATTCACACAATTATTAACGAGAAGTGAAATGAGAGTAAAATATATCAAATATCCACACATTTTGACACTTAGGATAACTCATTGGAAACCAAGAAATAATGGCTGACTTTGTGTCACAAATATTTTACAGATATATAAGGTTTACAAAATTGTGGAGATATCGCGCCACACATTGATTCACAATACAATTTATAAAGGTTTTGTGAACACATTATATTGAATACAACCTACACTTATGCTTATACAGTGCATTTGCACTGTAAGGATACTGCATATCAAATGCATACGCCTAACGAATACCATTGTAGTTAAATTTATATATTTTAAAATAGTGTTCACCAATTTATATAGTATACTAACAATTAATTATAAAACTAAACTATATTCAGACCTCTAATCGATAGGACCACTGATCTGCTGTCAGTTCCCACAGAATTCCTCACAACACACGTATAGTTCCCGGAATCAGTTTTCTCGATCTCATCGATAGAAAGTGTGGAGAATTTCTTGGAGTTTTCAATCTTATAGTTCACATCAGGACTGGCTTTGAGTGTCTGTCCATTTCGGGTCCACTCAAAGAATACGGGTACAGATCCTTCGATGACTGAGCACATGATATTGAATAGTGAGCCAATGGTCTGGCTCATTATATGGGTGGACCCGGAATAGCTCAGTTTAGGTGCTAATTAAGGGTAAATTTTATTTTTATACATTTTTGCAATTAACTACTCGATCCACACTTTACCTAAATCACTAAGTGAATGATATTCAGCAATAGTTATGATAACCACAAACAAAAACAAGATATATTTTAAATACATTTTTGTGATACTCTATGAGAAAATTGTGAACAAAAATAATGGCTGACATAGGAGTAAGAAATTTGTGGCAAAAATCTTAGGCAATGTTCCGACGAATATAGTGACACATATTGTTTAGGATTCACAATTTAGTTAGCATTCAAACAATGTAAAAACTTATGCATTAATATACTATAAGTATGCAAACAGAATAATTTCATTCAACAGAATATTCTGCAAACTTGTTGCTAGAAAAGCATTTGAATTTATGTTTTTTTGTTGAAATACTACTAACTTTACTAATTATAATATTTAGTTTTTAAATACTGAAACATTTCTACCTTTAATAGTAAGAATAACTGATTGGGTGTCAGTCCCGAAGGCATTCCTCACAAGACATGTATAATTTCCGGCATCTCTTCTATCAATCTCTTCAATAGTAAGAGTCGAATGTCTGTTAAAGTTCTCGATCTTATAGTTGACATCAGGACTGGATTTAATTGTCTGTCCATTTCGTGTCCACTCAAAGAACAGTGGAAGTGATCCCTCTTGTATTGAACAGTATATCGAGAAATACGAGCCTTCAGACTGTGACTTATGGCTCACTATTGAACTCAATTTAGGAGCTAATTATGAGATGAAAATAATCTTTAGGTTTGCAAACAATTAATGAAACAATTAATATGAGTAATGAATACCTGATGAGGAATTCACATAATTATTAACAAATATTAAAATAATAGCAAAGTTTACGTAATAACCACACATATTAACACTTAGGATATTCTAACTCATTTGAAACCAACAAATAATGGCTGACTTTGTGTCACAAATACTTTCAGACAAATAGTGTAAGAAATAACCGAAATAAGTGGATATATTGCGCCACACATTGATTCGCAATACAATTTAAAAATATATTTTGTTACACATTATAGTGTATACAACTAATACAGTGCATTTGAACTGTAAGGATACATCATATGCTTATGAATAATGAATATTATTATATTCTAATACAGTCACACTATATAATTACACTATATATTTGTACATGAATTTGATTAAAATAGTAATAATTAATTATAAATCTATATTCAAACCTCTAATCGATAGGACCACTGATCTGCTGTCAGTTCCCACGGAATTGCTCACAACACACGTATAGTTCCCGGAATCTGTTCTCATGATCTCGTCGATGGAAAAAGTGGACAACTTTTTAAAATATTCAATCTTATAATTAACATCAGGATTAGGTTTGAGTGTCTGTCCATCTCGAGTCCACTCAAAGAACACGGGAACAGATCCCTCCTCTAATGAACAGGTAATGTGAAAATTAGAGCCAATTGTTTGACTCTTGTGTTTAGACCCGGAATCACTCAGTTTTGGTGCTATTTTAGAGTAAGTATTAAATTAACATTTTTGTTATTTAATCAATTAATCCACACATTACCCGAATCGGCGTTTGAATGAATAATATCGAAAATTACGGAATGAATAAATGCAAACAAACAATATTTTGAATACATTGTTAAACTCTATGTGAGATAAGTGAACAAAAAATAATGGCTGACATAGGAGTAAGAAATTGATGGCAAAAATCTTAGACACAGTTCTCACGAATATAGTGACACATATTGTATGGGAATCACAATTTAGTTGGTTTTCAAATAAAGTTTAAAACTTTAGCCTTAATATAAACCACATAATAACACAGTAATAGTATTCTGTAGAATATTCTGTATACTCTTTAATAGACTGCTTCAGGACTTTACACTAATTAGAGTTTATATTTACGTAAAAATATTAATTAAATATTATTTATAAAAACAATTTCAAACATTTCTACCTTTAATAGTGAGAACAACAGACTGAATGTCAGTCCCGAAGGCATTCCTCACAAGACACGTATAATTTCCGGCATCTCTTCTATCAATCTTCGCTATCGTTATCGTCGAAAATCTTTCAAAATTATCAAACTTATAGTTGACATCAGGTTTAGATTTAATTGTCTGTCCATTTCGGGACCACTCATAAAATAATGGCGGAGAACCCTCTTGTACTGAACAAAGAACCTGGAAATACGAGCCCTCAGACTGTGCCTTATGGCTCACAATTGAACTCAACTTAGGAGCTAATTATGGGATGAAAATTATCTTTAAATTTTCATACAATTATTAAAATTATAATCGAGTAACTAATACCTGACGAAGAATACACATCAGTATTAAAAAGATGTAAAATAATTACAAGGTTTACATAATGGCCATACATTTTGACACTCAGGATCCTTCAATTCATACCAACAAATAATGGCTGACTTGTTATCAAAGATACTTTTAGCCAAAATAGTGTAAAAATAATATTTTAGTGGATATATCGCGCCACACATTGATTCACAATACAATTTATAATGCTATTTTGTTGTACATTATAGTGAATACAACATATATTCAGTTAATTTGCACTGTAAGGAAATGTCAAATGCTTTCGAGTACTCAAGATGACTGTATAAATATATTTTAAACATATGAATATGAATTTAACTAAAATTAAAAAATTATATTATAGGACTCTATTCAAACCTCTAATTGATAAAACTATTGATCTGCTGTCAGTGCCCACGGAATTCCTTGCAATACACGTATAATTCCCGGAATCGGTTCTCACGATCTCGTCGATAGTAAAAGTCGAGTGTTTCTTGAAGTTTTCAACCCTATAATTAACACCAGGACTGGGTTTAAGTGTCTGTCCATCACGTGTCCACTCAAAGAATAGTGGAACTGATCCCTCTTCTAATGAGCAACTAATATGAAAATAAGAGCCAATAGTCTGACCCTTATGTGTGGACCCGGAATAACTCAATTTGGGTGCTATTTTAGAGAAAGTATTTAGGTTAATTTGTGATTAACAATTTATTTGATCCACACTTTACCAGAATCGGCGTTTGAATAGATTTCATCAATTATTAGCAAGGAAATAAATACATACAAAAAATATTTTGAGAACATTTTTGTAATACTCTATGAGATAAATGTGAACAAAAATAATGGCTGACATAGGAGTAAGAAATTGATGACAAAAATCTTAGGCAATGTTCCGACGAATATAGTGACACATATTGTTTAGGATTCACAATTTAGTAAGGTTTCAAACAATGTTAAAACTTATGCCTTAATACACTTTACCATATAGCTCATATCATAACAGAATAATGTTTAACAGAATATTCTGCAAACTCTTTAGTAGAATATTATAATTTGAATTAATATTGTATTTTAGTTAAACTCTTGATAATAATTACTTATGTTAAATAGATTAAAATCATTTCTACCTTTAATAGTGAGAACAACAGACTGAGTGTCAGTCCCGAAGGCATTCCTCACAAGACACGTATAATTTCCGGCATCTCTTCTGTCAATCTTCGCTATCGTAAGAGTCGAGTGTCTCTC
>CAJPVJ010000247.1:5579-30514 GCA_905397405.1 Oppiella nova
TTTCAGTGCTATTCTACGGAGGAATAGAAGTGACAAAAGAGTACTTCAGTTATCCATATGTTTACAGACTTAGTGTTAAACCATCGGAAAGACTGGATTTACCGCCGATTACTGTCTGTACGGAAAGGCATGTGTTTTTCGATAAAATGAAAATTAATAAATATTTTAATTTAACCGATAAATATAAATACAAACATAATGCTAAACAGAATGCTTATTATTTAAGGGAACAATGTTATAAATATTACAAAAATAGTCTTAGAAATACAGAAATCATATGTGATAATTTATTGTATGCCAAAAATTATTATTTAAATAAATTTTATTGGAAATATCAAAATAATTTGTTAGAAAATTATTCATTCAGCGATTTGTACGATAAGTTTACAATAAAAGGCAATGAATTGATTAGATGTTCGGCAAAATTGCATTCAAAAGAAAAAATAAATTCAAATGACAATAATAGCAGTGATTCTCAAGTAATGACTGATTGTTCGCAAAGTTATGCCGTTTTGGAGACTATTTATGGGAATAAAGACTTCGGAATATGTTTCACGTATTTCTATTCAAATACTGATAACCTGTANTGGAGACTATTTATGGGAATAAAGACTTCGGAATATGTTTCACGTATTTCTATTCAAATACTGATAACCTGTATCTCATTGACGACGACTTCATTGAGTTTAACATCTCTTATAACAAATATCAAGATCTTATAATTAATGGCTACTTTGAAACTAATTATACAAAATTTGAACAAAGTATTTACAATGAGGAGAATTCAATAAATCGGCTATATTTTGACGATTATTTTGTATTTTATATATTTATTAATAAAATAAGCAAAGAATTTATGCCAACAAAAGAGACGGCAATTAAAACATTAAATTCAGGAATCACTGGACGTTTAAAGATTACAAAGATTTTTGTGAACTTACTTTCAACACCTTATATGGACTTCTGTACTAATACTGGTATACATTTATTTATTATAATATTTTATTTCTTAATTATTATTATTTTTATTAACTATTTCATGAAGGCTTTAGGAATTGTTACATTGAATGTATTGAAAACCTTTACAACACATCATTTGAATGTTTACCCAATCCTTACATCAATGAAGAGTTTATTCTTATGAATGCGAGTCAAACACAATATAAAATATGTGGTATTAATCATACAAATACAGATTATTCTGTTAATACAAACTATTGTAGAAACAATTGTGCAAAAGATTGCAATGAAATACACTATTCGTTAGAGTTTGGGGACAAAAAGTTTACAGGACTGACTGAAAGTATTATAAAAATTAAATACAAAAGTTATCAAGAATTTCACTACAATTCTGACAAAAAGTATTCATTCGTTGACTTCCTGTCAAACATCGGAGGACTCATTGGTTTGTGGTTTGGGATGTCTTTCATAGATACCAGTGCTTTGATTAAGAAAATATTGACCTGTCTGAACTATTTGGCAAACTATTATATCAACACTAAAGTAACAAAGTTACTAAAAATATTATTTAAAATAATCAAAACCACTGTAACATATAGGGTGACCAGAAGTTTTTGAGCCCCAAGGAGGACATTTGCTATAAATGCAATGTTATGGGGAGGACGTGAGGAGGACAGGCTACTTTTAAATTTGAATTGATTGTTTGTCTGTATACACTTAAATAACTTAAGATACTTATCATATAAATTCGAGATATTCTTACAAACTAATTAAATTTTAAATAATTAACTTTATAAAACTACTATATTTATTGAATACACTTTACTCCAAAAAACAATCTTTAAACAGTATTTTGTAAAAAATAGTATTGCATTCAATAAAACTACTGGAATTAACACATTTATATACATAAACTTACTATAAAACACATAAAATTAGCAAAAAAAGAGGAATTCTATGCAATTTATGTTCAAGGAGGACATCTTAACGTCCTCCTCAGACACCGGGGAGGACAGTGTTCTGAAAGGTCCAAAGGAGGACAATCCTCCCCACGGAGGACGTTCTGGTCACCTTAGTAACATATCTTGAAAAATTGAACTGGACAAAAATTTTAGTTGTATTGACACTGCCTATAATATTAATACAAATTCATGAATTAACAAATAACTACTTGAAATACTCGACACAAACATCGATAAGAATTCTGGATTTAAAACCAATGAAAACAAATGAGATTCCGTTGCAATCGATTCCGGCTATAACTCTATGCTATGAAAACATATTTCAAGACATTTTATTTGATGAATCATATAAAAAATATTTCAAAAATATTGTTTTTAAATCACCAGGGGCGTTTAAATTTCAAACACGTTGGTTTGCATCAAAATTACCTAAAATTAATAGCAATGATACCTATATTAATAACATTACTAAACATTACTTAATACACTCAGCCATAAAATATGTTGAATTGCTATTTCAAAACAGTGTAATAAAAAGTATTATTGATAATGAGTCTTATAAACAGTTTATTAAAACATATTTAGATGTAAATGATCGAGACGATTTTAACAGAAATATCATTCAAATAAATAATAACTACATAAATGCATCAAATAATGAAATAAGTTTTTATTCAAGTTTTATATATTGTTTTAATAATGAGAAAAGTATTTGTAAATTATTAAGTCAAATATCATCACCATTGGGAAAATGTAATACATTGTACGCAAATGTTAGTAAAAATACTAATTTACTTGGTAAAAAATCATTTAATTTAAAGTTGCTTGCAAATTTTATTGAAGTGTTGGGCACTGATAGCGATTACAATAAAATTAGTTTTTTGAAAAAGAAATTCATTATTCATTCGCAGAATTCATTGCCTCTAATGACTGATAGTATGTTTGAATTTAAAGACCACTTAAATGTAGATAATATGAATGTTTTAATTAAAATAATTAGATATTCATTCAATCGATTGCCGAAACCATATGACACCCAATGCTATGAATATCCGGAAAATAAAACACAATTTCATTGTCTGAACAAATGCTATGAAAATGCATACTTGAAATACTATCATTGTATTCCCAAATATAATAGTTTGTTAACTATTCAATTAATGGATAATTATACTAAACCTAACGTAATATTTTGCAAAAATTTCTACATTAATATTGATAATCAACTTAATAATCAAATATATAGATATTGCCAACACAAATGTCCTGTCCCATGTATTGACACTTTATTTATTACTCGTGTTGTAGATAATGTCTACCTTACTGGCATGACTATCGCCGGTATTATTAGCAACGTGGTGTTTTACAGACTTGAATATGATCATAATTATTATCTTGAGATAATTTATTCACCAAAAATATCGTTCATCGGACTAATCATAAGTATCGCCAATATATTGAGTCTATGGCACGGAACCAGTTTCATTGGTTTATTGAGATATTTCATTGCTTTTACAAAAAATAATATCTTTAAGTCACAAATAATAAATCACTTAAATCTGTTACTGTATGTAAAATTTAATAAATATATTTATATCTTAAGAAAACTCAAAGTATATACAAATGTAAGTTTCTAATAACTTTTAGTAACAAGTATAATTATTTTTGTTATTTAATTTTAGCATAAACTCCGAGCTATACTAACCATAATACTCATCTATCAAATGCTAAACACATCAATAAGTTTCATAGGATTTGAAAAAACTATTAAATTTGACGTGAAAAGTATATTAACTGATGATAACTACCCGGTCGTAACACTCATGATAACCATTGAGCATCACGATCTTGCACACACATCTTGTTTATATGAAACCATTGAAGAATATTTAAACATAAATAGGCTAGCATATTTAATGAATAGAAATAGTGTATTTACGGCTACTAATGAGCAATTATTTTATAAGCCATACATTAACAGAATATTCTCAAACACTTATATCATAGGTATTAATGAATGGCATATAAATAACATGCATTCGTTGGAAGGCTACTATGCTGTCGGATACAAACAAACCAGAAGTTTATTCATTAATAATTCCCGTTTTAATAATAATAATTATGATTATGATTATAAAAATGTTGCATTCTTGGAGATTAAACAATTAATTAGCAAAAATTTTTATATGAATATTCTGTTACATTCACAACCAGTGCCGCACATAAATGAATTAAATGAAGTAGGAGAAAAATCAATTGGCATTAATCATACCCTACTCATCACCAAAGTATTAAAAACATATTTACCTAAACCCTACGGACAGTGTAGTAATTATAAGGGAATGGGTGATGAAAACAGTGGACAGCCTTTTAATGGCATCTCTCATATGCATTGTGTGAGACGTTGTGTCCGATATTTATACGCAAAACAAAATCATCATAAATTTGAGCCAATATTTGTTGACAACTTTTTTCATGAATTGGATCTTAAACCTGATTTTGTTTATAATATGAGTTTTATTAAACAACTGTCCGGACAAACCTATCGAGACTTAAGACAAAAGTGTTTGAAATACTGTCCCATAGATTGTCAAGAAGTTGACTACACCTCAAGAGTGGTGTCAAGTGATACACAAATAGGTAATGAGTTTTGGTATAACAAGAGTTCAGAGGACAGGTATTCAGTAAAGTCATTAGTTTGGGACACCAGTCAACCCATGTATGTCTATCGGGAAGAGTTGGTCATGACTTTCGTCGAGTATTTGATTTATTCCGGAGGACTCTTAAGCCTATGGTTTGGTGTGAATTGCAAAGACTTTTTTATTTGCATAATTGAAAGTCAATTCTGGGTTTGGGTTCATAATAAATATAATCAACTAATTGCCGGAAATAGAGTGGAAGTCATTTACAATTAAATGTAATACATACTGGTAATTATTAATTTGTCTTTAACATTTTTAAAACTATTTTTTTCAATACTTTGTTATCATATGTGTATTGAGTTTCACAACCTTATGGTTACCATAATAAATATTTTCATGAAATTCCTGTACAAAAATAAATGTACTGTAATTCATAACTTATTGTAAAATGTAAAATAACTTAAGTATATAATGTAAAAACCATTTTGAGTTGTATTTTAATTTATTCTACAGTAAATGTAATAAATTTACAATTTGTTCAGTTTAATAGTTAATTCAATGCTAAATAAAGTTTAAATAAAACAATGATTTCTTCAAAGATTTTTGTATCGATTTTGGTGGTCATAACAGTGGCTATTGTACTAATAGTAGGATTCGTTGGTGTCATTTAAATATTAAACAAGTAGGTTACTAAATAAATATATAATAACTGTATTTTTGTACTTTATTTTGTAAATTTATTTTTAGAGGGAAACTAAAGTAAATCTATTTAATAATGAAAGCAAATGAATGGAGTGAGACTTTATATTGGGAATAATAATGTAAAATGTAGTATAATAAACCAACATTAAAATAAATAAAAATTCTAATATTTATAATAAATACAAATATATTTATAAAACATATATTACGATCTATAAAGATCAATAAAATAAAATAAAACTTTAAGTTTATTCAAAATAAAAAAAAACTATTAATAATGCTATTAAAATTTATAGATTCATAATACTGTACTGTATGTATAAATATATAAAATAATAAATGACACACTGAACTATTATAAAATATTGCATTCAAAATGAATGAATTGTGGCCATCATTTACATTAAGTATCTGATATTTTGTTAAATACTGTATACTAGTTATATTAAACCTACAGAATATTTGAGGATTCATTACATAATGAGTAGATATAATAGAAAACGGTTTAGACAAGTGGTCGAGAATGAGATTAAAACTATTGTAAGATTCAATACAAGTTTGAGAAATGACAATAGTAATACTAACTATAATAATAATAATAATGCTGTAAATATTAGAACTAGATCAGATATATTTGAGGCAAATCGCATAATAAGTGATGAATATATCATAGAAAGTGCGGGAAGTCATATGTATTTATGTGGCCTGTCATTTTATAAGTTTGGTGACAAACAAAGATCGCAAATATTTAATCCCATTATTATATTTACTTGTAATATATTGATTGTATTTCGCTCTATTGTATCACTTATGATAACTGAAAATCATAAAAACTTTCACAAATTTATTGGCGATTTTGTTGATATACTGGACGCTAAACAACATCTAAATCCTGCATTAATTGTATTTTTTGGACAATGCATTGGACAACAAATTATACATTTTTGTCAATACATGACTGATACCCGGCCCGTATATTTACTAGTGTTTGGTATTAATTATATAATATAATTTATATTAATGAAATTAATTAAAAATAAATAAATAAATTGTTGTCTTGCTGTACAGGTATGCTATCGGGCCGCTACTCACCACAACATGTAGGTCTCAAAACTGAAAAACACGTCAAATCATTAGTGAAATTATTAACCATTGGTCTGAGATTATCAAAACTTTATACAATATTGACGCTAAATCTAGGATTTTGTGTATCATTTCTACCGCTATTACTCACATACACTATATTTGAATTAATCATATTTGGCATCCCGTGGACCCTGGTATTTATGATGGCCTTTTTCTACACACTCAACGCATACATGTATCAAATTCTGTACTTTTATATCATATGCTATTATAGTCGTTGCAAACTTCGGTTCATTAATCATGAGATTAATGACAGAATTAAATATAAGTCAAGAAAATATGTTAAGATATTAGACTTGATTTACGAAATGAATGCAATGTATAGAGAAATACATGAATATAACTGTAATTATTGGTCAAAGTTTTCATTACTTAACATTGCATTCATGGGTATTATTATCAATCTGTTTCTCTATCAGTCATTATTTGGTGCTATGTTTTGGTTCATTAGACTCCTCTTATTATATATAACTATAGTATTTATTTGTTTCACAATATTCTACCTATTGCATTCATGGGTATTATTATCAATCTGTTTCTCTATCAGTCATTATTTGGTGCTATGTTTTGGTTCATTAGACTCCTCTTATTATATATAACTATAGTATTTATTTGTTTCACAATATTCTACCTTAAAACCAATACAATGGTCTCAAAGGAGGCGTTTAAGTCATATAAACTATTAAATAATCTATACATAGATTACACAAAGTGGTCACTGTCTGTAATGTGCCGGCTAAAGGTAATATAGATATTTAACACATGGTAACCTATAGGCTAATGATTTGATACGTTTAATATATTTTTATAGATTTCAACATTTATTGAACGATTAGCTCAAAGAAGAATTGGATTTTATTGTTGGAAACTATTTATTATTGACGAGTATTTCATTTACCAGGTATGCATTTATTTTTAAAATGTATATTGTATTGTTTTATAATTTTAAATATTTTTTAACAGAGTCTTATTGTGACAGCAATTTATTTCTTGAAAGTTGTAGAAATATCTATTTATGATAATGGTTATAAGATGTAAATAAAATGAAATAATAAAAATAAATTACATTCAAAAGTTTATACAGTAACATGATTACGGTACTACTGATTACAGTAAATGCATTTATGAATTTATGAATTTAGTTTTATTGAAAAAACAAAAGTTATTTACAGTACTACAGAATATTCTGTATTAGCAATTCATCATTAAAATGTTAGTAGTTTGACAGGTAATTATTGATTTAGATATTAGTTTCCTATCTCCGATAATTAATAGCATTATTTTCAAAATAATAAACACAATTAAATAATATTTTTCCACAAGAATATCATTAATATTATTACCGTCATACTTAATTTAAAAAAACAATCTTATATTTAACATTGAAATGTCTATTGAGAAATACGTATTATGACATTTAGTAAAAATCATCAATAAATTGATGGGCAATATATTAAGCATTATAAATTATAATTTATAATTCAAAATAAAATATTTTTATAGAGTTCTGTCTGGAATATAAACTACTACAGGATAATACATACAACTACTACAGGGCAATAAATATTTATAAACAATTATTTATTTTAAATCATAAAACATGAGTTCAGTTAATAAGAAAAGATTTCGCGATGTAATTAGGAAAGAGATGCTTGAATTGAAAACTATTAATAATATTCAAAACGACATTAAAAGTAAACACCAGGGCAGTATTCATATACCAAACAGATTGAAAGTTGTGCAAAAGACTAATGGTATTGATGTCAATCATGTATTAAACGACAAATATGTGATCAAAAGTTCCGGAAGTCATCTATATTTGTGCGGACTATTGCTATTCAAATGGGGAGACAAACAGAGATCAAGATTTTATAATCCAATACTCATTTTGATAATCAATTCACTGTTTGTATTTCGTAGCATTTTAACATTGTTTATACCAGAAACCCATAGTTATTTTCATGTATACCTTGCTGATTTTTCTTACTTATTGAAAGCTCAGAATCATTTAACACCCGCATTAATGGGGTTTGTTAGCTCAGCTATATTACAACAATTGATTCACATTTACGATTATAGACGCGACAGACGACCTAGTTACTTGAATGTGTTTGGTAAATAACAATAGATTTATAATTAAACAAATAGTAATTTTAAAATAATCTCATAAAATTGAAATTAATTTCTTGCTTTTATTTATAAAAATAGGTGTATTATCTGGTACGAATCCACCAAAATATTTTGGTTTAACAAATGAACTTCATATCAAACATATTCATAAAGTTCTTAAAATTGGACTAAAAGTACCTAAACTCCTATCGTTTTATATAATTGTTCTTGGGGGCACTATTGCATTTATACCCTTGGTGCTCACTTATAAATGGTATGAGTTGGTGGTGTTTGGAATTCCCTGGACCCTGGTATCCCTGTTATCGTGGAATTATTCACTTAATTTTTTTTACTATCAAATTCTCTACTTTTATCTCATATGCTATTATATTAAATGCAAACTCAAATATATAAATAATGAGTTGTTTGACAGAATTAAATACAAATCCCGGCAATATTCACATCTATTAAGCATCATCTATAAATTAAACAAAGTTTACAATGAGATAAATGAGTATAATAACAATTATTGGTCTAAATTCACATTCATTAATATTTTATTCATGGGGATTGTAATTAATTTATTCCTATTTGAATCACTATTTAGTGATATGTATTGGTTTGTGAGATTGTTGTTAGCTTATGCTACTGTGCTATTATTATCGGTACAAATATTTTGCTTTAAAATCAATACAATGGTCTCGAGAAATGCTTTCCACGCATACAAACTATTAAATAACTTATATATTGATTACAATCAGTGGTCGCTATCATTAATGTCTAGAATTAAAGTAATTGATAAAATTTAGAAATAATTAAGTTTTGAAAACTTAATACTATTTGTTTTTATTTAGATTTCAATTTTCATTGAACGTGTGGCAATGAAACAAATTGGCTTTTATTGCTGGAAACTATTCATTATTGACGAGTATTTCATTTATCAGGTATATTATCAAAATGTTTTAAATATTTTAAATTAAATGCTTTTAATAATTTCAATATAGAGTTTGACTATAACTGGAATATATTTTTTGAAAATTGTCGAGATTTCTATTTATAAACATATATGATCAAGCAAATTTGTATATTGCGTAAAATAATAATATTATTTAAATTAAATAAAATTTAAATATATAAATTTAATATTTAAAAACAAAAGTCTGTTGTTAATGAAATAATAATAAAATTTATTAAAAAAATTTTTGATGAATTTAATTAACTGTATTAAATACTTTATAATTACTTAATTACTAATTACTTAATAATTACTAATAGATTACTTGTAAATCCATAACTTATAACATGATTACGGTATTACAGATTATAAAGTGCTTTTGTACCCGGATTACGGTAAATGCATTTATGAATTGAGTTTCACTGAGAAAACTATTTACAGTACTACAGAATATTCTGTATTAGCAATTCATCATTAAAATGTTAGTGATTTGAAAGGTAATTATTGATTTAGATATTAGTTTCCTATCTCTGATAATTAATAGCATTATTTTCAAAATAATAAACACAATTAAATAATATTTTTCCACAAGAATATCATTAATATTATTACCGTCATACTTAATTTAAAAAAACAATCTTATATTTAACATTGAAATGTCTATTGAGAAATACGTATTATGACATTTAGCAAAAATCATTAATAAATTGTTGGGCAATATATTAAGCATTATAAATTATAATATATAATTCAAAATAAACTATTTTTATAGAACTTTAGACAATCTGTCTGGAATATAAACTACTACAGGATAATACAGTTTATTGACAATAAATATTTATAAACAATTATTAATTTTAAATTATAAAACATGAGTTCAGTTAATAAGAAAAGATTTCGCGATGTAATTAGGAAAGAGATGCTTGAATTGAAAACTATTAACAATGTCCAAGACAACATTAAAAGTAGACACAAGGGAAGTATTCATATACCAAACAGATTAAAAGTTGTGCAAAAGACTAATGGTATTGATATCAATCATGTATTAAACGACAAATATGTGATCAAAAGTGTCGGAAGTCACCTATATTTGTGCGGACTATCGCTATTCACATCGGGAGATAAACAGAGATCAAGATTTTATAACCCAATACTCATTTTGATAATCAATTCACTGTTTGTATTTCGTAGCATTTTAACATTTCTTATACCAGAAACGCATAGTTACTTTCATGTATACCTTGCTGATTATGCTTACATATTGAAAACCCAGAATCATTTCACACCGGCAATAATGGGGTTTGTGAGCATAGCTATATTACAGCAATTGATTCACATTTACGATTATAGACGAAACAGTCGACCTAGTTACTTGAGTGTGCTTGGTAAATAGATTTATAATTAATACTAATTTAAAAATAATCTCATAAAATTGAAAGTAATTACTTGCTTTTATTTATAAAAATAGGTGTATTATCTGGTACAAATCCACCAAAATATTTTGGTCTAACAAATGAACTTCATATCAAACATATTCATAAAGTTCTTAAAATGGGACTAAAAGTACCGAAAATTTTATCCTTTTATATATTTGTTCTTGGAGGCTCTATTACATTTATACCCTTGGTGCCCACTTATAAATGGTTTGAGTTGGTGGTGTTTGGAATTCCCTGGGCCCTATTATCCCTGTTATCGTGGAATTATTCACTTAATTTTTATTATTATCAAATTCTGTATTTTTATCTCATATGCTATTATATTAAATGCAAACTCAAATATATAAATAATGAGTTAATTGACAGAGTTAAATACAAATCCCGGCAATATTCACATCTATTGAGCATCATCTATAAACTAAATAAAGTTTACAATGAGATAAATGAGTATAATTATAATTATTGGTCTAAATTCACATTCATTAATATTTTATTCATGGGGGTTGTAATCAATTTATTCCTATTTGAATCACTATTTAGTAATATGTATTGGTTTGTGAGGTTATTGTTAGGCTATTGTACTGTCGTATTATTATTGATACAAATATTCTGCTTTAAAATCAATACAATGGTCTCGAGAAATGCTTTCCACGCATACAAACTATTAAATAACTTATATATTGAGTACAATCAGTGGTCGCTATCATTAATGTCAAGAATTAAAGTAATTAATAAAATAATTAAGTTTCTAAAACTTATAACTATTTGTTTTTATTTAGATTTGAATTTTCATTGAACGTGTGGCAATGAAACAAATTGGATTTTATTGCTGGAAACTATTCATTATTGACGAGTATTTCATTTATCAGGTATATTATCAAAATGTTTTAAATATTTTTAATTAAATGCTTTTAATAATTTCAATATAGAGTTTGACTATAACTGGAATATATTTTTTGAAAATTGTCGAGATATCTATTTATAAACATATATAATCAAGCAAATTTGTATATTGCGTAAAATAATAATATTATTAAAATTAAATAAAATTTAAATATCTAAATTAAATATTTTACAAAAACAAGTCTGTTGTTAATGAAATAATAATACAATTTATTAAAAAAATATTTGATGAATTTAATTAACTGTATTAAACACTTTTAAATTATAATATGAATGGAGTCTTAAATCTAAATAAATATCAAAATAAGAAAAGCTATTATCTATAACTAGGAATGAAAAAGTGGGTATCCATTAATTGAATGACCCCTCAAATATTATAAATTATTAGTAATTTTATATACTCATAGTGGATTCACTTTTAACTTGATAGGCATAACAATCTCTGAATAATAAACTTAAATATTTTATCTAAAAACTACAGTATGTGTCATATTATTTACTGAAATATGAAATCATTTTGAATTATTAATACTGAATATTTTTATAAAATAAAATAAATTTAATTCACTTGATGAGATATTTACAACACAAAATTATTACTAATAGATTACTTGTAAATCCATAACTTATAACATGATTACGGTACTACTGATTATAAAGTGCTTTTGTACTCGGATTACGGTAAATGCATTTATGAATTTAGTTTTATTGAAAAACAAAAGCTATTTACAGTACTACAGAATATTCTGTATTAACAATTCATCATTAAAATGTTAGTAGTTTGACAGGTAATTATTGATTTAGATATTAGTTTCCTATCTCTGATAATTAATAGCATTATTTTCAAAATAATAAACACAATTAAATAATATTTTTCTACAAGAATATCATTAATCTTATTATCGTCATATTGAGTTAAAAAACAATCTTATATTTAACATTGAAATGTCTATTGAGAAATACGTATTATGACATTTAGCAAAATCATCAATAAATTGTTGGGCAATTATATTAAGCATTATAAATTATAATTCAAAATAAAATATTTTTATAGAGTTTTAGACAATCTGTCTGCAATATAAACTACTACAGGATAATACAGTTTATTGACAATAAATATTTATAAACAAATATTTATTTTAAATCATAAAACATGAGTTCAGTTAATAAGAAAAGATTTCGCGATATAATTAGGAAAGAGATGCTTGAATTGAAAGTTATTAATAATGTTCAAAACGACGTAAAAAGTAAACACCAGGGCAGTATTCATATACCAAACAGATTGAAAGTTGTACAAAAGACTAATGGTATTGATGTCAATCATGTATTAAACAACAAATATGTGATCAAAAGTGCCGGAAGTCACCTATATTTGTGCGGACTATCGCTATTCAGATCGGGAGACAAACAGAGATCAAGATTTTATAACCCAATACTCATTTTGATAATCAATTCACTGTTTGTATTTCAAAGCATTTTAACATTGCTTATAGCAGAAACGCACAGTTATTTTCATGTATACCTTGCTGATTATGCTTACATATTGAAAACTCAGTATCATTTAACACCGGCATTAATGGGGTTTGTGAGCACAGCTATATTACAGCAATTGATTCACATTTACGATTATAGACGCGACAGACGACCTAGTTACTTGAATGTGTTTGGTAAATAACAATAGATTTATAATTAAACAAATAGTAATTTTAAAATAATCTAAAATAATTAAAAGTAATCACTTGCTTTTATTTATAAAACAATAGGTGTATTATCTGGTACAAATCCACCAAAATATTTTGGTCTAACAAATGAATTTCATATCAAACATATTCATAAAGTTCTTAAAATCGGACTAAAAGTACCGAAAATTGTATCCTTTCATGTATATGTTCTTGGAGGCACTATTACATTTATAACCTTGGTGCCCACTTATAAATGGTATGAGTTGGTGGTGTTTGGAATTCCATGGACCATGGTAACCCTGTTATCGTGGAATTATTCACTTAATTTTTTGTATTATCAAATTCTGCATTTTTATCTCATATGCTATTATATTAAATGCAAACTCAAATATATAAACAATGAGTTAATTGACAGAATTAAATACAAATCCCGGCAATATTCACATCTATTGAACATCATCTATAAATTAAACAATGTTTACAATGAGATAAATGAGTATAATAATAATTATTGGTCTAAATTCATATGTATTAATATTTTATTCATGGGGTTTGTATTTAATTTATTCCTATTTGAATCACTATTTAGTGATATGTATTGGTTTGTGAGGTTGTTGTTAGGCTATTGTACTATGTTAATATTATTGATACAAATATCTTGTTTAAAAATCAATACAATGGTCTCGAGAAATGCTTTCCACGCATACAAACTATTAAATAACTTATATATTGATTACAATCAATGGTCGCTATCATTAATGTCAAGAATTAAAGTAATTTATAAAATTTAGAAATAATTAAGTTTTGAAAACTTATTACTCTTTGTTTTTATTTAGATTTCAATTTTCATTGAACGTGTGGCTATGAAACAAATTGGATTTTATTGCTGGAAACTATTTATTATTGACGAGTATTTCATTTATCAGGTATTTCTTATAATTATTTATAGAAATATTTTAAATTAAATGCTTTTAATAATTTAAATATAGAGTTCGGTTATAATTGGAATATATTTCTTGAAAATTGTCGAGATATCCATTTATAAACATATATGATCAAGTAAATTTATATATTGCACAAAATAATAAAAATACAAATATTTATTTTTAAAATTTTTGATGAATTTCATTAACTGTATTAAATACTTTTAAATTAAAAAATAAATTGAGTCTTAAATATAATAATCTGAGTGAATGAATGAAATCTTATTCATAACATGTTGAATAATTATCAGGTACAAATTAATAGCATATAATAATACAGAATTATATAAAATATTTTACAAATACAAATCAATATTTTTTATAAATTCATTAAATATTACGTTATTTTACAATTATATATTACAATAATAATTACAATAATATTACATTATATTACGTAATTTACAAAATTTATAATATTTAATCTCTTTTCGTATGTTTTTAGGTAAGCAATTAAATAATTATAAATATTAATGCCTGTACGTATTATATAAGCTAATTATTGATTTTATTATTATTTTCCTATAATTTCTAATTAATAACTTTATTTGTTCACTATTATAATGATAATTATAGGTAAATAACATTGAGATAATTAAATAATATTTTCTAAAAGAAAAAGAATTCATATTTTTAAAAATATATTTATTTTAAACATTTGATATTTTGAATGTAAAATAATACGAATCATGAGAACCTAATAATATATTAGAAAAACTTTATATTAAATGTTGAATTAACTACTAGACTATTACACTTTTTATTTGCCAATTATTTATTTATATTATACAATAGAATATGAATTCAATTAATAGGAAAAGGTTTAGAAACGTGATTAGAAAAGAAATACTTAAATAAGTGCTGGCTAAAAATATAAATAAATAACTTTCTGTAATTTTAATTTTAATCCAGATTCTATATTTTAATGGATAAACATATCTCAAAGTGAATTGGCTTTTATTGTTGACATCTATTTATTATTAACGAGTATTTTATATTTAAGGTATTTGTATTTTCCAATTTTGTGTGTATACATTTATTACTAATTTCAAAATAGTTTATTTATAGTTTTTACTCCTAACTGACACTTTATTTCTTGAAAATTACAGACAAATCTATTTATGACAATAAATATCTTATGTTGATAAAGTAAAGTACCTGCAAAATGTCCTAAAATTATAAACAAATAAATAATACAGGGTAATTTAATTATAGTACTTTTTGTATATTTATAGTTATGAATAAATTGCCTGTCATACAATACAGTATATTGGTACTTTTCACGGCAATAACTTGGGCACTATGTACTAGTATAGTAATTATTTTACATACATAATTAGAAAGTTATTTTTTGTTAGTAATATATTGATTTATGTATTATTTTCCGTACACAATATAGTTAATGGTACTATTTCGATATCACAAACGCTATTATACAGTATTTTTCACATCAAAATATAGTTAATAAATTTTAAAAATATATATACCGCTGCTATCAAACATTTGAATATAAGAAATATAATATATTTTGATATTTATTCAAGAAATATCATTAATAGTTGTTTGAGTAGACTTGTTGTCTAATTTACCTTAACAATGATTTATCTGATTAACTAAAGTGTTTATTAAATATTACTATTAATATTTACTCAAAACATAAAACATGAGTTTAATTACCGGTAATAAGAAAACATTTCGCGATGTGATTAAGAAAGAGATGTTAGAATTGAAAAGTATTAATCATATTAATAACGATACAACTATTGAGTCTCAAAGTACTATTCAGATACCAAATCGACTAAACCTATTGACAAATTCAAATGGTATTGATGTCTCCAATATATTAAGTAATAAATATGTGATCAAAAGTGCCGGAAATCACTTGTATTTGTGCGGACTATCGCTATTCAAATCGGGAGACAAACAGAGGTCGCGACTCTATAACCCAATACTCATTTTGGTAATCAATTTATTGGTTGTATTTCGCAGTATTATATCATTCTTTGTACCAGAAATGCATGAGCACTATCATGTATACCTTGGTAATTTTATGTATGTCTTAAAAGCCCAAAATCATTTAAATCCAGCAGTAATGGGATTTGCGAGTGCAGCCATATTACAGCAATTAATTCATATTTACGACTATAGGAAAAATAAGACACCTAGCTACTTGAAAATATTCTGTATGTATTGTACTAACATTATAGCTAATAGTATAGTCTATAACACAGATCAATTTGAAAGGTGCCCATAATAGTTTGGCTCAAGTCACATTATGCCCATATTTCAATAAATAATTTAATTCATTACTCAGTTTCAGGGTCAAACTATTTCAAAATGATCTGTGTTTATTGCAATCCATATTATCATTATTACAATATAAAAATTTATCATCAAATACTTTCTATATGAAAATATCTAATTCATATTTAATATATTCTAATATAAGGTATTTTATCTGGCACAAATGCTCCCAATGAATTTGGGCTAATAAATGAAAATCATATCAAACATTTTCATAAAGTACTTAAATATGGATTAAAAATATCAAAAGGCTTTACTATTTATGTATTGGTACTGGGAACATTTATTGCATTCATTCCTTTGATTGCTACATATAAATGGTATGAACTAATATTGTTTGGAGTTCCCTGGACCATGATTTTAATAATGTCATGGCATTACACAGCATACTATTTGTACTATCAAATTCTGTACTTTTATCTCATATGCTATTATATTAAATGCAAACTCAAATACATAAACAATGAGATGTTTGACAGAATTAAATACAAATCGCGACAATATTCGCAAATATTGAACATAATCTATAGACTCGACTCTGTATACAATGAAATAGATGATTACAATAATAATTATTGGTCTAAATTCACATTCATTAATATATCATTCATAGGAATTGTAATCAATTTATTTCTATTTGAATCATTGTTTGGTGATATGTATTGGTTTGTGAGGTTATTGTTAGCGTATGCATCAATTGCATTATTATTAATACAAATATTTTGCTTTAAAATCAATACAATGGTCTCGAGAAATGCTTTCCACGCATACAAACTATTAAATAACTTATATATTGATTACAATCAGTGGTCGCTATCATTAATGTCAAGAATTAAGGTAATTTCTACTATAAAACTTTTATAAACTTATGAGTTTTGTTTTTGTCTAGATTTCAATATTTATTGAACGAATCGCTAGAAAACAAATTGGATTTTATTGCTGGAAGCTATTTATAATTGATGAATATTTTATTTTTCAGGTATATAAATTTATTATCTACATTTAATTAAACATAAAATATTATTATTTCATTATCTCATTATAGAGTTTGATTATAAGCGCAATATATTTCCTAAAGATTGTTGAGATATCTATTTATAAACCAATGTAAACAAAATAATTTGGCATTTTCATTATAACTTGTTACAAAATGTTGACGTTACACCATGTTAAAGTTAAAATAAAATCATCAGTTTTCTAGCTCTGTTTTAAAAATCATTTTTTTTGTATACAACTTACATATTTTATTATAAATAAATATATGGCATTACTTGACCTTCATTTATTAGTAATATTTTTAGTTAAATAATATTTCAGTAAATAATATTTAAGATCATTAAAGTTGTTTGACTTATTTTACATCATTAATCATATATTCATAATTTAAAAACTATTATTTATCATTTATAAATATTGATTTCAATATTAAAGTCTGACTTTGTAATAATTAATGATATTATTTGTTCAAATCCACAAACAATAAAATAATATTTTTCCATGATTTTATTTTTAGCATATTATTTTAATATATGATTAAACGCTACAATATCTGTCAAATAACTTGACATTTTAAAACCCACAGTCGTATGGCATAGCCCAATAATTTGATTGCATTAATAACTTACTGCTTAACTATAAATAAATACAAATATTTATTAAACAAAATATTTACAAATATGAGTGCAATTAATAAGAAAAGGTTTCGCGATGTGATTAGGAAAGAGATGCTTCAATTGAAAACTATTAATAACATCGCAAACGACACGACAATTAACGCCAAAAGAGATATAAGGGTATCAAAGCAATTGAATTCAATTTCAAAGGCTAATGGTATTGATGTCAATCATGTATTGAGCGCAGAATATGTGATCAAAAGTGCCGGAAATCACTTGTATTTGTGCGGACTATCGCTATTCAAATGGGGAGACAAACAGCGATCACTACTCTATAACCCAATAATCATTTTATTAATCAATTTATTGCTCTTATTTCGTAGTATATTGTCGTTGCTTATACCAGAAACACACAAACACATTCATGTATATCTGGGTGATTTTACTTACACATTGAAAGCCCAAAATCATTTAAACCCGGCTATAATTGGATTTTCAGGTTCAGTCATATTTCAGCAGTTAATTCATATTTGCGATTATAGAAGAGATACACAACCTTGCTACTTGAAAATATTTGGTATGTGGAAACTAATGTCTTTTTAAAATAGCGTAATTAGTATACCATATTTCTTAATAAGTATTATATCATTAAAAATATAATTAATTTCTAAATTTCTAACATTATAATCAAGGTGTTTTATGTGGCATAAGTGCTCCGAAAGAATTTGGGCTGACAAATGAGCATCATATTAGACATTTACTGAAAGTACTTCAAATTTGTCTTAATGTTTCAAAATACATTTATCTCTATGTAGTAGTAATTGGAGTATTCATTGGATTATTGCCCTTAGTATTCCCTTATAAATTATATGAGTTAATATTGTTTGGAGTTCCCTGGACCATCATTTTAATAATGTCATGGTATTACACAATAAACATTTTGTATTACCAAATTCTGTACTTTTATCTCATATGCTATTATATTAAATGCAAACTCAAATACATAAACAATGAGATGCTTAACAGAATTAAATACAAATCCAGACAATATATACAACTATTAAACATAATCTACAAACTCAACTCCGTCTATAATGAAATATCCGACTATAATAACAATTATTGGTCTAAATTCACATTCATTAATATTTTATTCATGGGGGTTGTAATTAATTTATTTCTATTTGAATCATTATTTGGTGATATGTATTGGTTTTTGAGGTTATTGTTAGCCTATTCTACTGTCTTATTCTTATTGATACAATTATTTTGCTTTAAAATCAATACAATGGTCTCAAGAAATGCTTTCCACGCATACAAACTATTAAATAACTTATATATTGAGTACAATCAATGGTCGCTATCATTAATGTCTAGACTTAAGGTATGTATTAAAAATATAAATTAATATAGACTATAAAGTTTTATTATTATTATTTAGATTTCAATATTCATTGAACGAATCGCTACAAAACAGATTGGATTTTATTGTTGGAAACTGTTTATTATTGACGAGTATTTCATATTTCAGGTATAATATAAAAAAGTTGCTATTACAATATTTTAAATTGAATTTCTATTAAAATACTTTTGATCGTTTAATTCTAGAGTTTAATTATAACGGCAATATATTTCCTAAAGATTGTTGAGATATCTATTTATAAACACATGTGATTTCTATTGTAAAACACATTTTCATTGAACTTATTGTCATTACTGTACCAGTATCATTATTTATTATTCATTAGAATTATAATAAAAATTGCTGTTATTAAAATAAAGTATTTTATATTGATAAGTTCTATATACAGTATAATATAACAAACTAAACTTATTGTAATGATACAGCAAAAATGAGAAACCAAATTTAAAAATTACTATAAAAATAACGGAAAAATTTTATAGTTACCTTTAACATATGTTTTATTTTATAAAAGATCAAATGGTTATTATATTTATTAAATGGTTATTTATATTTATGATCAAATGGTTATTATAAATTTCAATGGGCTTAAGAAATAATTATCTATTATTTATAAATATTTACTATTCACAATCCAGGTATGACATAATTCATCATGAAATAATGGTAAATGGCTTACTAGAAACATTCATAAAATATATATTATTATTAAATCAATTAAATAAATAAAAATTGTTATGAATAAAATAACTAAATATAAATCTAATTTCAAGTGCATATTCTAACATATACTGTATGTTGTAATAAAATTATATAAAATTAAAAATTTATTATCATAATTTAATGTGAAGTAAAGTAATAAATTTTATGTTATGGTAGTAGAATTGCAATTTATAGGTAAAGAATAAATACAATTTATTTTATGATATCTTTTTATATATCATAAATATGTAAATGTATAAATACATAATTGTTTAGGAGCCATTCAATAAGTAAATAAGCAAATATTTGACCAAAAAATGACCCACTACCCACCCCGTTCTTGTGCTTATTGAATATCCTCTCACTTATTATCAATTTAGTCGTTAAATTCAATAGACATTAACTTTCTTCTTTCAAATTTCACAAGTATTGAGAAGTAAGTCATCGTTAATGTAATGATCTGTTTAAACAACAATTATCTGTTAATTCATATGAATTTAATTCTCATTCTTTACTCACATTAAGAATATTCTCAATATTTATGGGTTTCCCCAATATTTCCATCCCAATGGTTGATCGCAACACACGGTTAAAGTAAAGCCGAATCTAAAGTGAAAATATAATTCATATAAAAATACAATTATATTTTACAAATAACCAAAAACCTGATGCAATAGTCTCTTATCAGTTGTCTTAAACACAAATCCGTGAACAAAATGCATGGATTTCTTGGCCTCGATGTCGGTGAAGGCTATACTAAGTGTCAGGAATAGTATGAGTATCACGATTGCTATTGTGACTACCAATCCACTCATAATTAATAGAGAATATTCCTTTGAATAAATATACAAATAAAAAATATAACATATAATGGGTGCCCAACACAACAATAGAGCCATCAAATGGTATTTGAAGTACTCGTTCGCATAGTGTAGTGAATCGCATGCCTTATAATGGCTTATCAATAGTGAACGCAACGATCGTTTGCCAACACTTTGCATACTTTCGTTGATTGCCTTAAAAACACGCAAATATTTCAATGCCATAAATATTTGGCTCATAATACTCCTCAAGAGTAATGCGAATGTAATGCATCCAAAATAGTAGCCATCAATAAATGGATAAATTAAACCAGGGTAATGGGTATATGTTTTATATTTCTTGATTAAGCACATCGATACAAAATATACAGATATGCAACAAATCATACGGTTTATAACTATCATTAATCTTGTTAATTTACGAGACAATTTCAGCAAATAATGATCAAGGTGAATGTCTCTGATCTCATTGTAAATCTCATCCATTCTGGCAATCCATTTATTAGTATTAAATCGAAAGTCAATCAAAATCCAGAGAAATAAATACTTAATAGCTATACCGGTTAAATCAAACATGACCCTGGTGCCCTCATTGCCCATATAATATCCAATTGAGCCATATATCTTCAATGCTTCGATCTCTGTGTCCGGTATTATAATAAAAGTGATCGTATCATAGATTACGGTAATTATACTGTAGATGAATAAAATCCAATAAATCTTAGTATATTTGCCATTTAAGCCTCGTTTCAATGATATTCCGAATTTGTTTGTAATTGTATCAAATTGGTTTAACAATACAATTATACCAAAATTTGGCACCATTTTAATTTGGAATAATAAATAAGTCTAACCTGTTATCTGAATATTGTTAATAAATACCTAGAATTAAAATATATAAAAATTTGATACTGTATTAGTATAATTTTGACAATCTTTAGAATGAACATTTTATTTACTTACAAGTTAGACATTATATATTATTTTATAAAATATTACAACAGCATTCAATTCATATTAATATAAACAAAGTAATAAAAACTTTATTATTTTATTTGTTTATAAAATAACAAAAGTATATTATATTTAGAATAAATTTTATGATTATTGGTAAATATAAGGGGTTTTCATAATATCTGTCAGGTAAAATTAATATCTAAAATACATTTAACTCGGAAACCAATAAAGATATCGAAAAGATTTTTAAACCTCAACTATAGATTTTTCTTATATGTATTCCCCAGAAGACACCACTAAATTCGAGCACCGGTAGGCCAGCACAGGTAGGTTTTCTTTACAGCAATAACTACATGTCATAGAGAAACAATCAGCATGGCGATGGAAAGAGCATAAAAAATGATTGAGCCCATCTATCAGGATTTCTCTGGTAATTGTAACATTAAGGGACAGGAAGGCGCGGTAGATTATAATATTGAATAATATATAGAAAAATAGAAGAAATTATAAATTTGACTTAATCATCAAATTGTACTCAAAACGTAGATAATATTTCCATTTTAAACCATTATGATATCTTAAGAAATAAATTATGTAGAGCACTTTAAAATTCATTAATTTTACAAATCCAACAAAATTGTTATAAATTTCAAAATGCTCTAGCTCAAGTATTAATTGAGATATTCCAAAAATTCCAAATTTAAATGTTATTCATATTTTGAGTAGTTTTAGTTGGTTTGATCAAATTTTGGGTTTAAAACAAATTTATCAAAATTTCGATATACCGCGCCTCCTAATATTATCTACTTTTTGAGTACAATTTGATGATTAAGTCAAATTTATAATTTCTTCTATTTTTCTATATATTATTCAATATTATAATCTACAGCGCCTCCCTGTCCCTTAATGATACAATTACCAGGGAAATCCTGATAGATGGGTTCGATCATTTTTTATGCTCTTTCCAACGCCGTGCTGATTGTTTCTCTATGACATGTAGTTATTGCTGTACAGAAAACCTACCTGTGCCGGCCTACCGGTGCTCGAATTTAGTTGTGTCTTCTGGGGAACACATATAAGAAAAATCCATAGTTGAGGTTTAAAAATCTTTTCGATATCTTTATTGGTTTCCGAGTTAAATGTATTTTAGATATTAATTTTACCTGACAGATATTATGAAAACCCCTAATATAAGAAGCAAATGTTTAAAGTTGTTAAAACTATTAACTTACCAGATTTTATTATAAATATACTTATCGCATTAGGATAGTTCTAAAAAATTGTATATAAATGATAATTTTAAAATAACAGAATCTGCTACTCTAATAACGTAACTACAAAAATAATAGCATTAATAACAATAATAACAATAATATAATAATAATAAGTTTTTTGTAAATAATGAAAATATCCAGGTTATCGCAACGGGTTTGGCTATACTAGGTGCGAATATATTGGATGCTTTGTTAAATGTTGTCGCAATCATTTGGACAAATTATTTAAGGAATGACTACAAAGTCAAATAAGTTTTAGATTGTGTATTGATAATAATTTCAATTATATAGTCTTATTGCCAATATACCCCGTTATATTATCACTAATTTTGACTGTGAGTAATATACTTTTATACATTCTATTTTATTCATACATTCTATCAAGCAATATTATCTAGCAATAATTTATAAATCTTTTTTAGATCTCAAACAATAGAAAAAATATACGGATATCTATAATTAAAAGTATATTTTCAAATTTCAAGTCACAAATTAATCCATATTCTATTATAAAACAAATTATGATGTGCATATTTATGACCCTGGTAACATTTTATATGACAATCAGTTTACCCATTACTATCTTAATTTTAATTTACAAACGTAAATCATCATTATTAACAAAAGATATTGTCAACAATAATTTTACACGCAAAAATGATTTAGTAAATGACAATTTAACTAGTGATCATACAACTATAGTTAATGATGATGAACATGATGAGTTAAATAAACCCAAGTTTTTCATTGGTGACATATGCAAGTCCGATATTATAAACCGGGTCATAGGTGATACAGAAGTCCCCACCAATAATGATTTAATTGAGCCAACCATATGTGATAAACCTGAATATATCAGAGATATTCAGACTTTACTCGAGTTATACAACAGAGTGGATGGCATTCATAAGTTGACTGATCAGGAGATCCAGTGTTTAGTGGAGACAAAACACATACCGGCCTATCAGTTGGAATCCATTTTAGGCGACGCCGGAAGAGGGGTTGCCATCAGGAGGCGTGTCATTGAAAAGTTGTCACACAAACAAAGGGTTCTAGAAAAAGTACCATACACCAATTATGATTATACACTTGTTTCGGGCACGTGCTGTGAAAATGTAATCGGGTACATACCGGTGCCGTTAGGTATAGTCGGGCCGTTGCTTCTAAATAATAAGTTATATTATGTGCCAATGGCTACAACTGAGGGCTGTTTAGTAGCAAGCACAAATAGAGGTTGTCGGGCTATTACAATGTCCGGCGGCGTTAAGACTAATGTTTATTTAGATGGCATGTCTAGAGGGCCGGTATTACACTTTACTAGTGCTATGAAAGCTGTTGAGGCCATGAAATGGTTGCAAAAT